>VZRF01007209.1:825095-904656 GCA_013396875.1 Vireo altiloquus
GGAGAGGAGAGGAGAGGAGAGGAGAGGAGAGGAGAGGAGTGTTCAGAGGGAATGAAGGAAATCCAGAAACATGGGTTGGCAGTCTGAACCGCTCACATCACATCTTGCTGGCCAATCACATTGACTGAATATTTTTGTCTCCTGATGAAGAAACCCTTTTTCTCAGCCTCCCTTTGGATGCACAACTACTCTCTAGATTGCAGCTGTGCGTGTGCAACTGTCTATACCTCCACAGCTCTGAAAAAATGACCCAGGAAGCAGCAACTGGGAGGAATGCAAAAACCTTTATAACAAGCTGAATTGCCTAACCCTTGAAGTTCCAAGCCTGGCACACAGTAAAGGCTATGTGGCCAGAACTGGCTCTGTGCTCAAGTCAAAGCTTGCAGATTTTGCTCGGTATTTTGTATTAATGAACAGGGATTAATTTTACTGAAGAAAGTATCAGTGCTACTTAGAGGTCTTGTGGGAGCAGTCATGTACAGCTCTTGGCAGAATTCCTTCATCATCTAGTTAATAACTTTAGTTTCCTACACTGTTGACCCAGAGATATCTTTGCAGAGAGACGGATGATGAAATGAATTTTTCTTTTAATCTTTGATTAAACATGTCAATGACATACTTGGACTGATACACATATTATAAAAACTGTTTCAAGGAAAGAGGCCATAGGAAAGGATGGACTATCTTTCATTTACAAAGCCTTTCTGTATGTTCCTGGTGAAACAATTTCTCATTGTGGTAAGTGGTTACTACAGGCTCTTATTCTAACTTGAATGTCAGCTTTGGGATCAAGTTTAACCAATAAACTATTTTTTCAAAGAAGAAAATTACAGCTAATGCTCCTAAGTAGATTTTAGTAGTTTTCTGGAGTTAATAGCACATAATATAAGGAATTTCATGAAGTTACATTGCAACAGATCCATTGTCTTCTATGTTGAGTCTCTCTTTTGAGATTTTCGGGAGCTAAGTTTGAAAGTGATGTGAATTCTGGTCTGAATGAAGTGGAAACAAAAGCAACTGGTTCTGGAGACAAATTTTTAAAGAGATCTCAATCTGAAAAATGTCCTTTGGATGGCAAAAAACCATTAGTAACTTGTATCATTTTACTTCCCAATATATATACGAAAATATGCCTACACATCTGATTTGCTAAGCAGGGCACTGTGCAAAAACTCAGCAGTAGCAGTTTCATTTACCTTGAAAATTCATGGTAACTGAAAAGTACAGATATCCAGGTGACTCTGATTTTGCCTTTCCTGTGTTAGAGGTTACTGACACAGAAACATCTATTTTGGATAAATAGACTATGCTGGCCTGTCAAACACACTCATCCAATAAATTTGTCATAGGAAAGAGCTAGAAAGCCTCTTCTTGAGAAATTCTTGAGCAATTATTATTTTTTATTTGAAAATACAGAGTTTATTATATTTGTAGCCTCTTTCTTTGCTCTATGGAGGGGAACTGAAAGAATGCTACAAAATGTGTCCACTTGGTTATAAACTAACAGTTTTCTGGGATGGGGCATTGAGCAACCTGGTCTAGTGAAAGGTGTCCCTGCCCATAGCAGGGAGTTGAAGCTAGGTGATTTTTAAGGTCTCTTCTCAACTTTCAATAAATCCACGAATTTATAAGTGTCCAATAGGATTTTAATAAGCCTCCAAAGTCCTATCTGCTTAGCATTAAGGTTTGATTACTCTCCATTCAATGCTGATTTGGCTTCTGTAAGTCAGCATTTAAGTCAGCCACCTAAGCACTCAGAATCAAATTTCCCAAATACCCCATTCTCTCCAGGAATAAAATGAAACCAATCTAAAAAATTTCTATGATTTCTGAAAGAAGAATAATTAAAAGTCTTTTATTAAATTTAGATCAATTAATTTATTGATCTTTTGTAAACTTAAAGAAATGCCTAAAAAATGAAGTTCCTTTCAAAAAAAATTTTGGTAAGTTGTATCATCATGCTTCCTTTTTTTATTTCAGAAATAAATTCTCTCTATGCTTCTCAACATAGCATTTTCTGTCTGAAAAGATTCACGTAAAATATTTTGTGTTACATTATTAGGCCTTTTTATTGCACTTTCCTACAAATAAGATTAAATTGGAATAAGGAGTTGATGTCAATTAAAACTAGGGACATGATCATGAAGAAAGAAATAAAAAAAAAGTTGCTAAATTGGTGAAATATGTCTCATTTTTGTTTTCAAATCATTGGCCAACACATCCTGAGACAGACACGCAGTCAGAAAGGTCTATGTAAGATAACATTGGTACAGGTGTATATATGATTTATGCCATGTTTCGTTTAAATCCTATCCGCTTCTCTGTTTCTAGTTTGTGCGACTGTTGTCGATTTATGGAAACCAAAGCAACGACTAGTGATTAAGAACACAATCTTTTTGGATGACCTTTGTATTAAGTAACAATTTACAGCTTAGAAAGATTTTGGGGGACAAACCTAGGGCTTGTTGAATACTCAGCAGATGAATGGCCGGGAGAATGAGATAAATGCTTGCGTGAAAATGTTAAAACTACATGTTTTAATATGTATGATTAGCTCTTACAACAAAACTAGAATTTAGGAGGAAGCTTGTGAAAAGCAGAAGTATTTCAGGCATAGGGAAAGCGTGTGCAAATGTGAATGCTTTGTGTGATCTCATTCACATGGCTGAGAAACCCATCTGTTTCTGTTTTCTTGCTTGCTTGCTTTCAGTCACACAGAGTTCTGTGATGACACCCAAATAAAATAACCACCATCAAAGCAAATAAAGGCAATTCCTTATCTGATAATTGTGGCCTTCCTCATCCCCTGCTGTGTGTGCTTCTTAAAAAACCAGTGTCATTGACATCAGCAGCTCCCAGTACACGATGTCTCATTTGTACACCACAAGAAACAGAGCTGGTAAGAAATGTTCCCAAGAACTAGAAGGCCATTCATCGTCAATTAACAACACACTTTAATGGGTTTCTTAGCAACAACATTTGCTTTAAGCATAGGCCCCTAAGGGATGTGTTCCGTGTTGTCAGAAAACAGAAAATCAAGGCAGTTACTGATCCTTACACTGTTGGGTGCTGAATTACAACATACAAGGATAACCATGTCAAAAGTACATTTCGAGTCAAAATGTTTATAGTACGAGATGTTTCCATGAAGAATGAAACGTTCCTTCCATTCTCCCAGTGGGATTTGCATCTAAAATATGATTTCCTGAAGGAAATTCAATCAGGAATTGCCAAAAAGGGTGTCAAATCTCCAGTCTTGAAGTAATAGAAACATGGTTAAAACTCCAACACCAATGGAGACCAAATCCAGGTGAAAGCATTTAGTAGGAATATTTTTAGGGAGGATACAGAACCAAAGCATTGAAAATCTTTCAAGATGCCATCTAGTTCTAGAAAAAAAATCCAATTTGAAGAATTCATAGTTCCAGTTCCATAACTTTACCTGATGAAAAAATTTCTCCTAATTCTTCACATCGTTTTTCATCTAGTATCTGATTTTTCATCCTCCTTTTACTCAATCACCTGGGCATGCAGGACTGCTCATTTCCTTCTCTTTTTTGGCAAGCATTGCTTTATGTGCTTAACAATACAATTCTTCTGAACTAAAAATGCCATTCCTGGATTCATGCCCCATACAACAGGTTTTCTACACATCTGTTTACTTTTGCTTCTTACTGAGCATTTTTTCTTGCTTTTTTTTCTTGAAGGTGTTAATAGAATCACAGAATGGCTTGAGTTGGAAGGGACCTTAAAGATCATCTAGTTCCAGCCCTGCTGACATGGCCAGGGATAACTTTCACAAGTCCACGTTGCTTGAGCTCCATCCAACCTGGCCTCGAACACTTCCAGGGATGGGGATGGGGGATGGTGACGAAAGGAAATCTAATACTCTCACTGAGCCCTAACTGGAGGGAAGACTTTGCCTTAGTACTGTACCTTGGAGTCAAAAACTGCTGTTTGTGTAAAGAGCTGTGGCTATACATCAACAGTCTCTGTAACCTCTCCCCCTTCCTTGGGGTCTGGCCACACGCTCAAGCCAGCTTTTCTATGGCTTGGTTGAATAAGCTGTGATCACCTTGTTGTGAAAGAGCCAGGGCAGAAAGAGCTCCCCTTTCCTTGGAGCTGCATTTGAACTCATGGCCTCTCTGCCTGACCTTGCCTATTGCCTGCCAGACTATTGCTCTAGGCATGGCTACGCCCGGACAGGTACCTCAGTGACCGTGGCCTACTGTCAGAAACTGAAATATTATAGTTTTATGAGTTAAACAGTTTCCCTGCTTTTCGGAACTGTGTTACAAAAAGCTGCAAAGAAGAGCACCACACCCTAACAGAAGCCCCAACTGCCTGCTGATGAAGATAAGATAACAACACAGAGCCAGGGGACTTTGAAAAGGACACACAACAGCTCTCAAAGTGGGACACTGCAGCCTCGAGGTATCAGCTGCTCGCATGAAGGGGGAGAAGAGGCCTTGGGTGTTCTGAAAAAACCTATGGCTTTATCCGGAGCAGAAGGGGTGACATGCCCGACACAGAGGCCCCCCAAAAAACCTCCCGCACCAGAGCACCAGAGCTGATGCAACAAACCCCAAGTGTTGCAAGGGACAGTGTCTGCAAAGAGAGGTACATGGGCGTTTCCACCTGGCTCAAAACGTATATTAATCCACGAGACTCTGTACTCACCCCAGCGGCCTGGGGTGGCCTGGTCCGGCCCGGCCCAGCTTGTCGGCCCGGCATGGTGTGGCAGCATGGACATGGCACCGACGGGGAACCTTCACCACCACCAGAAGACCAGATGGAGGAGAGCAACGAGCCATCAGGGTGATATAATTCCATCTAACCTTGTCACCTCTTCCTGTCTCCCCCAATCCCCCCATGCACATCTCTTTCTAACTTTCTTCCTTTTCTCTTTCCTTCTCTCTGCCTCTTTCACTATTAAATAAAATACACCAATTTTTTGGCAACAACATCTAATCTCGTTTGATTTTACTCTCGTTTGGGGACATTTTAAAATCTTTTATGTTATTTACAGTTTATGACCAGACTCTTTGGCTTTTCTGGGTTTAAACTGGTTTGTAACACCTACAGATTGACCTGGCTGGACCTCAGCCCTGTCCTGGCCCTGTGACCACACTGAGCAGCCACATGGCTCTGGGTTTAGCCTGGCCACCATCCCCAGGCTTGCCGGGTCCTATGGGAGCTTGGCTGGTGAGGACAGAATCCCATGGCCACCCTGGGCACCCTGCACTTGTTGAGGCAGCTGGTCAGTCCTGTGGTCTGGCAGCAACTCAGGATGACCCACAGCCTCCTTTCAGACCCAGTCAGTGTCTAGAGATACATATTCCCTACACTGTAGGATGAAGTTGGCTGTTTCAGGTGGAACGCTTTCCCCATATTTTACCTGACTAAATGCAATATGGACTAGCTGATGCTTCTTCAGTCTTTTGTACCACTGTAAAAAAAAAGGTAATTTTACAGATTTTCAGAATTAGCTTGAAGGAGAGCTGTTGTTATCTGCAACCCAGGCATGCAATAATCTTCAGTTAAATAAAATATTCATTTTAGCAAAGTGATATTATTTGCTAGATACTTAATCAGAGAGTGTTACTCATCTCTGACCAGTGATGCTTGCTGGATCTGCCTTGTTTTCCAGGCTCATTCTCAGCTGTCAACAATGTTAAGCCTCATTTCAAATATTTCTTAAAATAGCAGTAGTTGTTTGGGCACTATTTTTGTTATGTTTCCACTGTCCTTTTAGCATTCCTGCTAAAAAGTAACCATCAAATGGTGGTGAAAACAAGCCATATATTAACTTTAGGCAAGTTCTAAAACAAAAACTGTGGGTAGATAACTTATCTTCTCCTGGGTGGACTCTTTTTCTCAAGGACTATTTCTTAAAAATAAAAAAAAATGTGCAATACAATTTTTACAAAACCTGTTCACAATGCAATTTCATTGAAAATATATACAAGACATTTTATTTTAAAGCTCTGTTCATGTTTCCATTCTTGTCAAGTAGACATTTTGACCAGGGTAGAAAACTGGGGTTAAAAAACAAGTATGAAGCAGAACATAGCCAGCCTCCGCCTTGGTTTCTTCAATCATTGCACTGTCTGAGCCACTGCCAGGCGCCTGAGAGCCACCCCCACAGACTGCACTGTCCCTGATGGCCTCCCACTACTTACCCTGCCCTGCCCGTGGCCCAGGATGACACATCAGCCCCCTGAGGCTGTCAAGCCCTGCCTCAGCAATGCCACAGCACTGCTGGTCCCCAGTGCCTCGCAGCCCTCCCTTGCTTGGCCAAGCTGGGCTCACCATAACCCATTCCTGTCCCCAGTGAGGTGCCAAAGCCCAGGGCTGAAGCTCAGCCAGTGGCTCCCAGGACCCTGCTCCTGGCTGGGAGTGGGATGAACTTTGACTGCCAAGCATTTAGGGAATAAAATATTGTTTCCTCTTAACAGTGGCTATTGTGCAGATATTTCTGCTGCCCTCAGCTCTATCCCAGCCCTTGAGATGAGGGAGAAGCCATTGTTCAGCCTTCTGAGGGCCTTTTTCTAAAAAGACCTCCCAGTAGTTTTGGAGAGTTATCATGGTGTGTTTCCTTGCTGCGTAATGTATACTTGTACATGACTCTAAGGGCAAAGGCAGCCCCATGCTGGATGCACAGATGAGCTGAAGGAGGCTGGCAACTCATGCCCACTGACATCTGACCCAGGGTGCCCAAGGCTACAAGGAAGAGACGGATTTAGCTGCCCTTATCATAGGTCTTCGGATCTTCTGGTTTTCTGCTTTGTCTTGGTAGCAAAGGAATGGTTGTGCCTGGCTACATCCACGGAGGGACCTAGGGATTTCATATCTAAGCCTACGTACAGAAGTGTTCCTTGTTGACAACAAGATATGAAGCAGGCAACTAACTTGCATAACTAGTTTTTGTCGCTGAATAGTCATAAGTTTCCTACATTATTCTTCTTTCTAAATCCTAGAACAAAGTTTCTGTAATGTCTCTTCCTCGCCTTTACCACATCCAGAAAAACAACACTGTAGGGGTTCAAGAGACAGAATACTTCAGGAACTTGATTTCACTGCCTTCCCCATATCTAGCCTTTGAGGATGTTTATGGATAAACCAGACTGCAAATGCGAAGTCACATCAGTCAGGAAAAAAATCTTATGTGTCACTTTCTTCATCAGGTATTCTACTTTACATATGTGTGTCTTGATCCCACTGCTCTTTTAAACAAGTTAGGGTCAAAATAGGGACAAGGAAATGACAATTTGAAAGGGCTTTTTTTTATTTAGTATGGACTGCCTGTCTGCATTTTAGTTAAGTTAAACCATTCCACTAACACAAATAGTTTTAAAGAAACTTCTAAAATTTAAATATTTTAACACTACGCAGAAAAACAGGTTCTTCCTAAACACTTCTTGTAGGGTTCTTGTGGCCTAAAAGACAAAACTTATTTTTGTGATTTGGCAAAGATTCCACAGTGGATTTGTTACTTTTTCTGTGCAAGGATGTTGACCTTATTTCCAATGGCCTGGATGATGTTAGCAAGCATCAATACCCAAAGTATTTATCTCTTCAGACTATTTGATAGTCATTACTTAAATCCCTTCCCAATGGCTTTCTCTTTTCGAATTCAGTCCCTGTGCTACTCATTTCTGCTAGTTAAGAACAATTTTGGGACTTGCCATGGAGTTATTATTTTCTTTCCTATAATGTGTAGATTTACCCAATTCTCCCACTGAGCTATGAAAAGGAAAACAAGGTAAAAAAATGCAGGGTTCTTGCTTTCTTTACTCTCTTGCTAGAGGTCAGAAAATTGTATTCTGAGCAAAAGAAAATACTCTGTGAAAAAAAAAATAAAGTTTCTTCTGCACAATATGTTCTAAACCTTGGGTTTCAAGAATCTTCCTCAAGTTACGAAAAATTTTTTCTCTCTATGAAGAGATGGAGTCATCCACTCCCCACAATTCCTAGGTAAAGAAAGAAAAAAAACCTTTCAACATTCTGAAGAAAACTGATCATGTTTTTTGAGTTATGAATCACTTCAGAAAGTCAGGAACTCTTATAATTCTGGTTTCTAGCTCTTGTTCTGGATAGTATTGTTTCTGAAATGAATCTATTTTTTGCATTATTTTAATAATCCAGAAGTTCCTCTATTCTATGCAGTAAAGTTTCAGAGGCTACAGTGCATATCCTCAGGAGACAAAAGTCAACACAGATACAGGAATGTAATTCAAGTTCTACTGATTTATATTTGCTGAGGATATGTGGTGAATGAAATACAAACAGGGAATGTACTCTCTGAAAAACAGGACAATCCTGTAAGGAAACCAGCTGAAGTTGTTACTTGCCAACAAAGCCCTTTTCTGTTGCACTGATAGACAAGTATTTCAAAGGCAAAGAAAATGTCACCTGGGAGTAATAGAACCCTTGACTTGCCATGCGTATTTTCAAATTTTTTTTGAATGATCCTTGGTGCCATGTGCCTGATTAGTACACTTGTGCCTTGTTAGAAATACCTCAAAGGGTTTATTTCACAAAGCTAATCTTATAGCTTGTGCCCCCATCATCAAAATAAAATATCAGAAAGATATTTCAAGGGCAACTCTGGATTAAATATCTGTCTTCAGAAAATCTTGGTCACGGACATCACCATCAAAAAATAGAAGTCTGTTGGCTCTGTCCTCTTGTCATCTTTGTGCCCCTGAGCTTAAGAGCTACAAGGCTATGGAAAAAGAATTTGTCAGTCTCCCTTTTTGCCACCTAATCCGAAGGGGATTCCTAACTTCTTAAGATCTTCAGCCTCAATAAATCCCACCAGCTAACTGAGTTGTCTGTGTTCGGCATTGTCCTACTACTTTCACACAAGTTGCTGTGTTCAAAAATACCTGTGAGAAAGGGGATTAACAGGAAAAGAAAGGCTGAATACAGTACTGAGCCTTGGTCTCAGATAAATACATATCTGTTTCATAAGTTATCCTTATGAGACAGTGATTATAAATGTGAAGAGAACATGACAGAGCCTCCTGGTCATGGGATAAAAAAGCTCATCTCGGTGTAAATCAAGTGGGGTTTGAAGCAGTTTAATTTATGATCAGTGAGCTATACATTCAGACCAATATCAACACCCAAACAAATATAAGATGTGCCTATGACTGTCAATGCAGTCTGTTGTGTTCTAGGACAGGTAGAAGAGCTGCACCTCTTTAGCAACAAGGGAAACCTCAGGAGTCCCTGAAGTAAGATCTCCACTGTATGGTGCTTTGCCTTCTTCCCACACACTGTTCTCTGCTGGGTTGCTCCTGGCTGCCTCACATGTTCTTCTCAGAAACAAGGAAACAGCATCTGAAACTGCTCAGCATGTGGAAGCAGAAGAGATGGTGGTGACAGAGCATGGGGGTGGAGTGTGGTGCCCTAAAAATAGGTATCCAGGGGCTATTTAAATGTTCGAAGTTATCAGACTGCCACTTCAGAGTGCCATGAATGTCTTTCAGGACGGAGAACCTAGGAAGGAGTTGTGTCATAACTGATAGCTCATAAGGATTTCTTTCCCAAATGTCACTGAATTCCTCATGGTTATGTGACAGCACCAAGCCCAGTTCAACACATGTAGTGGAGTTTGGAGACGCACTCAGCTTCCCATGAAGTCAATGCTTACACTTGGGAGCAGAGAATCATAGAATTGTTGAGGTCAGAGAACACCTTAACATCAATGAGTCCAACTGTTAGCACTGACAAGTCCACCGCTAAACCATTTCCTAACGTACCATATCTACACATCTTTTACATATCTCCAGGGATGATGACTCAACCACTTCCCTGAGAAGCTGATTTCAATGCTTGAAAACCCTTTCAGGGAAGAAATTTTTCTGGTGAGCTTGGGAAGCAACCTCCTAGTAATGCTAAAAAGAAGAAAATGGGTTTATTTTGAAATACTATAAGACAAAAAGTCAAAATAATGTCATGCAAAATATACAGTAAGTGTCTTATGGTGTTAAAAACATAGCAATATAATTCCATTTGCGAATTAAATTATGTTGGAGGAGAGGGGGAGATTGGTAATGCCTATTCAGTATTATTGGAAGGATTGCAGCTTCAAAGAACCTCTTATTCCCTTCCTCACTGTAAGGTAAGGGTTTCCCTTTGTTGATGCTCCCAGCATCTTGGCTTAAGAGGCACTTACTTCTGCTTGTAACAAACCTAAATTATCCTGTTTTAATATCCTTATTTCATACTAGGACATTAGATTTAATTGGGCTGAATCTTCAGTGATGTACTAGATGAGTGACTGAAAAAGTTGGTCTACCCAAACTTTGGCAGTTAAAGATCTAAGCTGAGTACCTGTAGTACCTTTAAAGTTGGTTCAAAGGGAAAAAGGGCCTCCATAAATGACTCATCTTACTTCAAAATAGTTGTCCAAGACAGATTGAGTGAACTATCTCTGGAGGTGGCCACTTTTCTCTAATAACTGTAAAAGAAGACTGCCATGACTGGCCCAAACTTAGCCATCTAACTTTCATACCTTTAGGATAGATTAAATGACATCTGCTTTGTGGTCTCTAAGGGTATCGAGGAATGCCAAAGAGGCAATTTTGGAAAAATCAGGTTTCCAAGGAAAAAGGAATGCCAGGTCCCTCAATCCATTTAGTCAGAATTGTGAACAATTATGTTCGGCCTTTGTTATGCTGGAGATATTTCTATTCTGAAAGCAGATTTTCTGTGAAACGTTGTTCACTTTCACATTTCTTCTTTCTTCATCAAATTGTCAGGTGTCTTACACAAAAGTTTCTTTCTGACACTCCAGGTTTAAAGCACTGTGAAAGGAGAGGTATTCACTGCCCAGGCTTGTGTCTTAGTCCCAGGCAGCATATGCACCTTCTCCACAAGACAGCATTTATTCTTGCTTTGCTACTCCTGAAGAAAAGTAGCTCTTACTCTGCTTAGCTCTGGCGATTATAGTGTTTACACAGTCCAGAGAGCAGATACTCATAACTTGGGTAATTTTGAAAAGCAGCATTTCTTAGCTTCCTATTACAACAAGGAGCAGATTTGCCATTTTAGTTTTTCAGCAGAAAGGCTACAAAAGCAGTGTGGAACTGACTCCACATCATAAGCTATAGACTAGAGAGGTACAGCAATACAGAGACAACTATGTAGAAAGTATACAGAAGATTTTTTCTTTACTTTTCTCAGTTACAATATAGATTTGGTTTGGTTGTATGAAGTATTCATGTTCCTAGAGTCTGCTTTGTTTACAAAAAAATAAAAAGATTTATTGTAAATAAAAAGGAACCTGTAACTTTCTCAGTCAGATGTCTAAATCAATGAATCATATTAGAAGAAAAACGTCACAGTATTTTGGTACAAAAAATTTGTAGAAGTTATTGTTGCTTTGAAATGACATAAACACAGAGACCATCACTGAAGCGACAAAGTCTCATTCAGTAAGAATCCCATGCCAAATTATAGAGACTCAGCCGAGAGACTGCTGCCGTGACACATTGAGTTAACAATAAATCCACATCACAGGAGCTAGACAAAAAATGGTTTTCAGAGCAAGCCTCTGCAGAGTCACATATCAGGTTTCATTCAGCCTTTAGCCCAGCTGTGTACCCACTGTAAGGATATCCCTGTGAGACTAAGAGGCAGGGTAGACTTGAAGACAACATCCTGATATTTCAATATCTCCAAATCCAGTTTCCCTTCGTAGAGGGTTGTGCTCCTCTGGAAACTCTCCACAGCTGTGCAGAAGGGGCCAGATCCTCTCTGCAACATCTGCTCCCTTCAGAGACCATGCAGAGGGAGCAAACAATGCCAGGGTGTAAAAAGTTGGGTGTCTATGTCCTCCAGTGAAAGACAAATACTGTACTCCTGAGAAAAGAGTGTAGGGGAAACTAGGAAGAAGGGGTTACTGCATAATGGCTTTTTGCAGCTTGGAGACAACAAGGTATTTAACACATCTTTGATTTGTTTATAATTACAACTGTGAGAGTACCTTAGAACCTCTGTTATGGGAGTCAAAACATGGCTTAGACTTGAAGAAATTTGCATACACATTAGAAAGAAATGTGTAGAAGCTTGTCCCAATAAGGATATATGTATTTTGTAATCAATACTGAAACATGATTTAAGATATCCACCAAAAACTTGGAATCAAAAGTAGCTCTGTGAGTGGCAACTTGGAAGATAATTTTTACATTTCCATCTCTTGCCTGTTAGGAAATTAATGCTAAATGGCAATGTTTATAGTTTGCACAACTGTATTTGTGTTAATGATGAATTTAGGTATGTAAGTTCTGGCTTAGCATGATTGATATTTTAAATAAATTTGTTGCACTAAATTTTAGCATTCATTACTTGTTTAGCATTCACTAAATTACAGGTTTTACTTCACAAGTCTATCAAGAAAATAAAACTGAGGTAAGTTATTTCCCTAAATGAGAATCTACAATCTGATTAAATTAAAATTTGAATGCTTTGATTGCCATCAGTGTTTAATAAATACTTTTAGACTTTTCCTTTTGCTTTTTTGTTTGCTTGTTTATGGAAATACCTAGCCATTGAATTCAGCCTCATCCCCCAGAAAAGACTTTGGAGGCTTAGTGCAATTTATTGAAAATGCTGTTCTATCAAAATAAAGGTAAAATTGAGTAAAAATAGCTATTTCCACTTCTTTGGAGTGATAGCAGAACAGAAAATCTCATCAATTCATACACATCTGAGCATAGCAGTTCTTATTCTCATCTACTGATGTAGTCTGTAAATGTGAATTTTGCCTCTCCACCTGCTCTTTAC
Source organism: Vireo altiloquus (assembly GCA_013396875.1). Classification (NCBI taxonomy): domain Eukaryota; kingdom Metazoa; phylum Chordata; class Aves; order Passeriformes; family Vireonidae; genus Vireo; species Vireo altiloquus. The sequence goes on from VZRF01007209.1 coordinate 837,894, forward strand.
CTCCTTGGATGAGTTAGGAAAGTTTCACAGCTGAAGAGCTTCATGCCTAAGGCCACTTCAGTGGCAGAGACTGTCATGGTGACCCCCATGATCTCTTTAGATATATCACTCCCATTTAACAGGAGATACTGCAGTCCTTTTTCAGTAGCAAGTAAGGGCACTGTAATTGTATCTGTTTGGTCTCGGTTTGCCACAGTTCAGTGTGGATTTGAGTCAACTGTGCCTGTAGGAATGTGATCTGATTTAAAGCCCAACCCTATGCACAAGCCTGTGTCGCATATGGTTGTTCATGTCTCAATAAATTGAGTAATTGTCTAGGTACTAAGGGAGATCAGAACATTTGGGTTCAACCCTAAGGAAAAAGATTACATACATTTTCAGTCTTTCCTTCCACTAACATATCTGGTGAGCGTGACATGTTGAGACTTAAAACTCTGTGAGGAAGAAGAGGAGGCACAAAAGCTAATAAATAACCTCTCTATGCATTGCTCATAAATCTTAACATTTGAGGCGGAGATTTGATCAAAATGCCTTCAGTTTTTAGCAACCCCTATTCTCCCAGAAGAGGGATTTTTTAACTGCTCAGTTTGCTGACAGTGGTAATTGTACCCGTAACCACCAACAGCAGTGTCAGAGAAAAAGACTTTGCTACAGATCCTGTCCATGAGTTGGTAGTTTCCCTAGCTATGTGTTTCAGGCTGTTCCTTAGATCATGCTCTGGATGGTACAGCTGCCTGCTGTTCAGAGCAGGCAGGTGAGCTCATGCTCCCCTTGTCCTCTTCCCCTTGATATCTGTTGCACTCACTTTGCTCTTTGTCCATTCCTGCTTACTAACACATTCCCCAGTCCAGCACCAGCTGGGCAGTTTGCTCCCCTCAGTAAAAGTTCCATGGGTGAGCAATATGTGTGCCTCAGCTGAGGCCAATACTCTGCAGTGACTCTACCATAGGCTGAATTAATTCTTGCTCTACAAAACACCCTTCTTCTACCTCACTCTATCCATATCACTGCTATTGCAGCATCTGAGGCAATCATTTTGCTTTCAATTTCCCTTTAATTTCTGAAATTGGCCTGTTTGCTGTATTTCTGCATAGAGAAGTACAAATCTACCCTTCACCAAACATTAGGATAATTTGATGTCTTAGCCTGCTTTTTAGTGAATAAGACCTAATAGACTATGTCCACATCCTGATGATATCCCAGGCACAAACACAGTCAGAGGAATATGAATGCATTTTATCAAAATATTTTCTTTCTTGTGCTGTTGTCTCTTACACAACACCCAGCATAAATGCCTTTACAGCTTATCCACAAGTGCACAGCTGGCCTCTTCCTCTGTGGAAGGAACTGTGTGATTGCATGTGGTTAGCACATTATTTGCAGACTGAAGCTTGTATCTGGAAACTCCAGCCATTAGGCTGTTTATTAGAGTGAAAACCAATTTGTGGATCCACACCTCTTTCCTCCACAACAATGTTCCTCTGACTTATTGTGGCCACCCCTACTATCTCACCAGCTCCTTGTTCAGTTGTAGTGTTTTCAGTTTCTAGTTTTTCACATTCTGGCCTGGCATGATATTGTTGATTCCTTCTGCCAAAGTTCCTTTACACAGTATGACTCATCCAGGCTTTCACTGTCTTACATCTTCAATAGTACAAAATTGTTTTCATCTGCTTTAACAGACCCCTCTCTTTGCATATCCATTCAGACTGCTGCTGCACAGTGCTGTTCTATGAGTCATTAATTTTGATCATAACACTCTTGGTTTGGAAGCTTCTCGCTGTCTTTTTTTCTGTTCTGTTCTGTCAGACACAGGCCACTTGTGATCTCATTCAAGAATCTTAACACCTTTGATGTTTTCCCTATCAAAATGATTTCTTTTAACTCTTTTCAGTCTATGGCATCACCTGCAGTTTTCACGAAGTCCTCTAAACCTTTGCAAAGTTACGTCAAGGTTGTCCTTCAGTCCCTCCTCTTTCTCTGTGAAGATAGCAAAGACCTTGGCAATATGTAGCCTGCTGATGTGTTAGAACCAATACGTCCAGTGCCTTTGCAGGCAAGCTCTCTCGTTTACCTGTTTTTCTGTATGAAGTGTGAAAACTCTCTGGGGAAAGGATTAAGTTTTTTGTTCTGTGCTTGTATTTCCCAGTCCTGGTAGGCATAGACCGCTTCCCTGAATGGACTTCCTGACACTGTGGATTGCTGCCAGACAGCTGTGGGACTCTTTGAATCAACATATAGATATGCTGATATAAGCCCAAATGAGAATACAACCCTACTGCTGTATTTTCTTGAATGGTATAAGCAATGCTGGGATAAGTACTTGAGAGCTGAAATTGAATCTTGTATTACAGTTACATAGTCAAAGCTGCAAAACATCCTTATTTGGAAAACCTGTATGTCTCCCTAACTCAACAATGAGACACTATAAGGGTGGAGATGGGAATATACTGCTGTGAGGGCTTGTACTATGACAACAAAGGCTAGAAAATACATAAGTAGATATTTGGTATACAAGACTATACAAGAAACTTAGATGTTAAATCACCTGGCAGGACTAAGAATGTTTTTCAGGGGGGTACCAAGATCTGTAGTGACCACATCGTCATTCATCTTTGTCAGTTGCCATGTCCATCAAATCCTCCTCCCCAGTTCTCTAGCACATGCATGGATTGATACCTGCAGAGAATATACTTATTGCAAAAAAATAGAAATCTAACCTTTTTTTCTTTTATGTTTTAACTATTATTCAGGCTTCTAATTGTTCTTTACCGCTTCCCTGTCCCATTGGATCGTTTTCCAAAGAAGCATTCCTGGCATCAATTCCTTAAAGTAACATTACAGGCTCTCACAGCTTCTTGGCCATGACGATGAAATGCTAAGGCCTTTTTTCTGACAGTCGTAGAAGGTTTAGCCTGCCATGAACTAAGTTTGTTTGATCATATGTCCATCCCTTAAGTTTAATAAAATGGAATAACCCAGAGAGTCAAATCTGTTTAAAAAGCTGGATTAAGGGTTGCAAATAGCAGTGGGAGGTATAGAATTTTGATCTCTTCAAAATGTCCTAACTGAAAAGAGTGAAGACGATGTATCTGAAAATAAACCCCTTTACCCAATGTCATCCTGGGAAACTGAACTGATGCAGCAGTAAAATTTAGAAACAGTTCAGGTGTGGCTGAGCTTGTGAGTCTTTATTTTCACAGGGAGAGGTCCCACCACACATCTGCACCTAGAAATACAGCTGGGACAAAACTCCCTCTAGATTACATAAAGCAGTCAAGAAGCTAAGGCCCTAACTGAGCAAATACTCTGTTCTGCTAAACTTGTGTTCAAGTCATAGGCTTCTGTCTTGCTCATGTCGTGTCCTAATTAGTAACATGACAAGAAATGACATACAGCAGCGGTCAAGAAAGCTGAGAATTAGAAACTGTCATAAGAAATGATTGATAAAACTTTCTACAGGGGTTAGTCTAGTGGGGGACAAGGATTGGAATAAAATTCTATTTACAGCAGCAGCTCCAAGCCCTCTAATTACTTAAGGTCTAATAGTGACATGTTTGTATAAAACTTGGCTAAATCACAGGAGAAAGAATTAAGCCTATGGAGGTTGATCCAGAAATTAGTTAGACACTAGAATACCATTTTTTCTCCCAGGTACACATGTCTTGAGGCAGACTAGTCCTCAATTCCCAACCTTTACATCAAGATATGGTTTGGAGCATGGCTGCTTTTTTTTTTTTTTACCTTTCCTGGTTTTTTTTTTTTTTTTTGCAGCTTAAGTAAGCATTTGGATTTCTTTTCCATCAACAGGTGTCAATAAATTGGGCACAAGGGTTCATGTAGGCCAAGTCACACCTGTGGTGAATCCAGGACCCTGTTAAAATGCACACTTTTAGCAAGAATTCATGTTTTTCCCTAGCTCAATAATGTAGCCATCCCTTTGAATAGAAAAGTACAGGCAGTGTGTATTTACTTGGTCTGTGGTCTGAGCCACAGGAGCCATGGCAAGCTGTTCTTGACTGTGGTCTATGAGACCAAGAGAGGAAATATCTGGGTTGGGCACAGTTCTGAACACAGCTCAGATCAACATACTTCATTCCCCCTTTCTATCAGAAAATAAGAAAACTGTCTCTGTGAATCTTGGAGTAGGGAATGATGTGATAAAAACACATCACTTTCAAGATCAGTTTCCAACAAGCACTTAATCAGACAGGGCTAAGTAGATCACAAAATCAAGCAATATAAAAGCAGCAGATGTTTTGACTCTAAATAGAAGTATTTTCATAGTCATGAAGTGAATGGCAACTGTCCATCCTTCTTTAATGCAGGAAAAAAAAGTTGTTTGACAGCACTACATCATTTGTTGCCTTTTCAAAATGCTGTCTTGTAAATGCCACTTGCATTATGGTCATTCACAGGAAATGTCATTTCAGCCAAGCAAGCTGTGACTGAGGCTCTGTCATTTTCCATCCAGTTTGCACAGTGAATCAGGCGCTGTGGTAAAGGGTGCATGAGGCAGACAGGTGAGGTAAGTGGGGAGAGGGTATGCTGAGAAAGCTTGGCAAGAAAATTTTCTCTCAGCTTTAACCAAACTGATAAATGATAAGAGAATGCCATTTACATTAAAACCATGGTCAGATTGCAAATAAGGTTTGATGATTCACAAGCTGTTTCTGTCCTTCTGAGACAATATTTGTAGGGCTGTTAAATACTGCATTTTCAATATAGTGGCATTTAGGGCACTGTAACATGGGAAACTGCTTCTATTAGAAAAAGCCTGCAGTTTGCATCAGCCCAAGGACACCCAAAAATGAATTTGTCTCCACGTTTGCATCCCTATTTGATGCCATCACTCCCTTTTGTCTCCTCCAACACTGTCCAAGGCCCTTCCAATGGAACTGGAGCTCCCAGAAACTGCTGCACCATCTTCTGTGAGCCTGGGGTTCTGCTGAATGGAACAGGGATCTGTACATATCAGCAAGATTACTTCAGCCCTGCCTTTGCAGCTAATAGCTAGAATAGAGTGTGGTTCTGGCTTTACTGGTGAGATCAAAAAATAAAAAGGATTAGAGACTGTTTGCAGCTATCCAAAAGGATTGAGATCTAAATGAAATAAAATATTGGCTTCAGTCTTTTTCACCTCCCAATAGGTTAACTGGTGTCTCTGCAGGAAATCAGAAAAGAGTATGTGGGCAAGTTCATCTTTCAAGACTCACCAAGCCAGAAGGTTGGTTGATCACTTTAGGCTGCCTTCTGTGTCAAGAATTTACTGCCATGTGAGTTAAGCAGGTTTTCTAAGGTCATGTCAATCACATGCTATCCAGTCAAATTTACAGAGTTCCCCTGGTTATGTAGGACATTACTATACTTGTCCCTGCAATACTGTATTTCTATAAATAAACTCTGACGAGAGATTGGACTTTGGGGACAAATAAAGATCTTGCCGTCAGTCTTAGCAGAAACATAAATTCAAATGTATGTGACACTAAATCCCTTTTCTCACTCCTGCCTTGTTACAACCATCATTCTAGATGGATCATCTACGTGCAGGTGGGTGGATCATCCTGTAGGACTGTGTTAAGGGGCACAGTGATGCTGGAGCAATGGTATCAAAAGCTGGGATGACAATGGTCCTGTCCCTATTTGAACCACCTCTTGTAAGAATAATTTGGGGGAAGCATCTAACCCCCAAATGACTGAAAAATGAAAGTTAAAACCTAACTAGAAAAAACCTTACAAGCTGCAGTAAGAAGTTTAGAGTGGAGAATTAGATGCTGGCTTTGCCATGAGTGTTCTCTGGGGAATCAGTACAGTAGCAGCCTAATACATTTTATTCATGACCTGAGGAGAATTTATCCCAAGTGTGAGCATGATGATATTTCACTGAATGTAGTCAGCTTCGCTGATCAGAAGATGAGAGCTCACAGTGCTTAAGAAATAGCCTATGAGAAGGAAATGTTAATGATGTAGAGGTAACAAGGACCATTTGGATTTTGTAAGGACTACATATTCTATTTATCACAGTGACTTTTAACTTTCTCTGTTAGATGCAAAAAAAATGTTTCACAAGTGGTTTCAATTCCAAAACTTTTGGGTTTTTATTTCTGTAGTAACTTTTCCTAATTTAATTTTGGAATCTGGCTGTATCTACAAGCTAAATTCAGTGAACTCTCTGGATCGTGATGGGGCCAGGGTGGATACAGCCTGCTTGGAACACGTGCAATACAGTCTGACCTTCAGGATATGTACATTTTTACACAACATCCGAATAAACTGGTAACTCATCCAAAAATATTTTTCCTAATATAATCATGCCATTTTAAAGAAATTGATTCTCTAAAGCCAGCCAACACTAAGTATGGGGTTTATTATCATGTGGTGTAGTTGAGGCCAATATGAAATATTTTAAGAGTAGGTAAAACACCTGTTTTTAATTTCCCAGAAGTAGAGGGTGATGGCATTTGCTTTTGCATTCTGTTTAAATTACTCTTAGTTTATTTTAAATTATTTTTGTCTCCAAAGGTAGTTAGTAAATACATTTTGAAAATTTTCCTGGGTCTAGATCACAAAACTACTTCATCCATAGGCAAAAAAAGTTATCAGATACTGTATTTAGTTGTACTTCATTGTTAACAGCAAAATTAATAAACTGTAACTGTAAAGAAATTTACCACTTAGCATAATGCTGCATCTTCATTGGAATTGCAGGCTAAAGGTAGCCTTCAGCCATTTTCAAAACTTTTAAAAACGTGAAAATGTTTACAAAAGCTTCTTCCAGCTTTTTTCTTTTCTAAAGGAAAATGTGACAGTTATAAGCACAACCTTACATAAAGACCTTCACCCATGACTTGAAACAACTTTCCTAAGTGTAACTATCAGGTGTCTCCAGGCCTTGCAGAACGGGATTTGAGTTGTGTTATAGGAGGAATCTGGGGTTGAGACCTCCTTCAGACCCTAGAAAGCCTAGTCACAGACCTGTTACTGGTCCCAATCTCAGTGATTCTTGCTTTGGGCATTTGAATATTGTATGCTTTCTGGAAGTAAATCTGCATTAAAAATAACACAACAGAACTCAAACGAAAGTCAAAACCTAGAAGAAATAAATTACTGTTTCAAGCGGGCATTGAATAATAAACCTTGCAAGACCAAAACACTGTAGAGTATGGACAGCATAAGCTCTACCAGAATACCAGTTACTGACCCTGTGTTCCTTCCCCATACAGGCAGTCTATCTTTTACATATCTTGTTCAAGCATCTGATCTAAACAATCATAACAGCATATCACAGCATTTATTTCACTCTTAAATCCATGGCAGCTAAAAACAAAACAGTCACAACCAGCCAGAAGGATCTCCTTCTTTCCTGCTCCCCAAACCGAAAGGGATGTGTAGAAATCCCTCCACCGTGCAAGACAAGTGCCAGTGCTATGTGTTTGTATTCCCCTGAACAAAGAGAAACTATCTCATGGCTGCAGAAAGAGAGAGGAGTTTAAATGATTAGACACACAGATGTGCATTTGCCCAAGAGTACTCTGTGTACTCCATTTACCACTGCAGATCTCAATTTCACTACAATGTGAGTTGATTGACAAGTTTTATGGAGATACAGAGAAAGCCTCAGGACTGTTGTATCAGCTGATTTTCCTCCAGGATAGCACACATGGAGAGGATGAATGTCTGTAGGTAAATTAGTTAGTAAATTTCTGCCTTTTTTTAGCTGACTGAAATGGTGAGGAATGATGAAACCTGTGGGCCAAAACTAACTAAAAGCACATTTCACAACCCAGTAGCTCCTTCTTAGGGCGGGATGCATGGATGGGGGTCTTCATACCATGTGTAGGAAGGGTCTTTTTCTGGTCTTGAGTGAGAGCAAATCAATATAAGTTTTCAGCAAAGCAGCTGCTCATTGCCAGCCTCGGTGTATTTTTCACCTGCTTCCACAACACCTCTGTTCCTGCCTGTCAAGTTTAAGATACTGCTTTCTGTCTGAGGAAAGGTTGGAGCATATTACTAAGAAGTTAAGAAAAATTAGTTTCTAGCTCCTGATAAGAGATTGAAAAATAGGAAGAGGAAGCGGAAAATGCCTGGAATCAATCAGTTCTATATCATAAATATATAATTGTTGGACTAGATGATCTTGAAGGTCTCCTTAAACTTGATGAGTCTGTGATTCTGTAATAGCACAAGTGGTTCCCTGAGATGAATGAGCAGAGCTGGTCTGACCAGTGAGAATGTGGAGGACCGGCATCAAAAAACCACCACGCTTACCTTGTGAACATAAATATTGAATATTATCTTGTGGCCAGATGGCTTGAGAAAAAGACTTGCAGTTACTCTAGACAACTAGTGTGAACATTTGATGCATTTTCTAGCCTTGGAGGATAGTACTTATCAGTGTAATAAAGACACAATTGATTCACTGGTTAGCCTGCTGGTCCTCAGCAGAACTGAAGCAGAACAAGCTCATATGTGAACTATAAAACAAAGCAACTTTTTCTGTGGTCTCTAAAGATATAAATACTATTCTTCATTTTTTTCTGTTTCTCTAGTGTCTCAGAGAGCACTAGTGTGTACTCAAGCATACTTATTTTTGTTAAAGTTTCAAATTCATACTCATAAGAGAGTGAGCAAACCAAAAGAAATCTAGACTTGTGGAACTTCAGAGAAGTTGCGTGAGATTTTCTATGGAAGCGTAGAGTTTTGAGGTAGAATTAAATGGATATACAATAACCTGACAGTTCTTCAGCTAAAGGTCTTCTATAAGAATTCAGGCAATAACAATTAATCATGTACAAAGAGATGTAAAAGGCTTTCTTTGGGAGACAGATATAGAAAATACCTCTGCCTACCTCAGCTCTTTTCCAGCAGTCATACATTTATCATAGTACCAATTTGCAGAAGTTTTAAATAAATCCAAGTGTGCAGTGGTTCAGGATGTTCTGATCCTCAAAGGTCAATCTCTTCAAATGTGGTAACAGTTTTAATATGGCCTGAAAAAGTCATAAAGACTCTATGGCACAACGTGGAATTTCAGTTAGCTCTTCCTCTTGTGTTGCAGGCAGGTTAAGCACAAACATCCCGAAAAAAACAAATGCTAGGTAGATTGGACATATCCCTAAATCTGAGTGTAAGGTCTTGCAGCTGCATCTGGGCAATCCCCAGGATCAGATCCCAGGCTGGGAGTTGAATGGATTGAGACCAGCTCTGCAGAGAAGGACATGGTACCAGTGGATGAAAAGCAGGAAAGACCTGGCAATGTGTGCTTGCAGCCCAGAAAGCCAAAATCGTGGGCTGCATCCAAAGCAGTGTGGCCAGCAAGTTCAGGAAGGGGATTCTGCCCTTCCACTCTGCTCTCATGAGACTCCACCTGTAGTGCTGCATCTGGCTCTGGGGTCCCCAAGATAAGAAGGATACAGATCTGTTGAGCAAGTCCAGAGGAGTGCCATAAAGATGATCTGAGGGCTGGAACAGCTCTCCAAAGAAGAGAGCTTGAGAGAGTTGAGGCTGTTTGGCCTGGAGAAGAGAAGGCTCCAGGAACACCTTCTGCAACATTTCCACACTCATGGCAGGCTTATAAAAAATATTTTTTAAGTAGTGCCTGTAGTGATAGGACAAGGAGTGATAGTTTTAAACTAAAAGAGGGTAGATTCAGTTTAGATATAGTGAAGAAATTTTTTATGATAAGGGTGGCAAAACACACACAGGTTGCTCAGAGATGCCCTATCCCTGGAAACATTCAAGCTTGGATTGGTATGGCTTCTGAGTAACTTGATCTGTTTAAAGGGGGGGCTGGAGTAGATGACTTTTTAAAATCCCTTCCAATGCAAATTATTTTATGATTTTATGATAAATCCTTGAATATTACTTTGACCCTAAAAGCAGCTGGGAAGAAATAATGCTATAAAAGTCCTTAAAGTCTCCTGCACCTACAGGTACCATCTTTTTCAGGGTGGTTTCAACCTGTCACATATTGCTGGAGCTGGGAGACACTTCTGGAAAATACCCATCTACATGCCTTGTTCTTCTGTGCTTGAGTACCCATAGAACAAAATTCCTGGGCTTATTGGACTTCAGTCTGAGCCCTGATGGCTACTATTCCTTCGATACTTAGGCTGTGTCTTTGTTGGTGTTTGTGAATAAACCATTTTCAGCACCCATGCTGTCTCCTCCTCAGGACAGCACATGCTGCCGTACATGGGTATCCATTCTGTGCTTCCATGGTTTTCCAGACCAAAACTTTCTCATCTCCTTCCGTGTCTGCCTAAGTCCCCCTGACACAAAAACAACACCATAACTGCCAGTCCTATACACTTTGTCTGGGAAATGTAGGTAGCAGCAAGACAGCACATTTGGCAGATGGCTGCCCAAGCAATTAGCATTACAACCTAAGCAGGCAGATGCCAGGCTCCCAGCCCTGCGTCCTTCACATAAAATACAGTCTCTGCTCCACTGCTTCACACTCTTGCTAAGTAGCTTCAAAGCACAGTGATGTTCTTGGCACATACACATGCTCACCAGTTTGTCTCTTGACTGCCTACCTCACATGGACATCCTTGCCATGTTAGGAGCTGTTCTGGCTTGAAGGGACGTGATTGAAACCGGGGATACCTGAGCACCTTCAGTGATGACAAGCATACCTGAACTACTACATACTTCAGCCTCTCTTTCTCCATCTGTCTGTCCCTTTCAAGCCTTCCTTCAGAAGAGCCACCTTCATCCTCATCATACTGTTAGCATACCAAACCCCCAAGAAAACAGAGGAAGGCAATTTAAGAAATATATAGAAGTATGAGATCTTTTGATTCTTTTGTTTTTCTTCTGTTCGGCAATAATTAATTTGACATAATTGTTCATACAAAATTTTAGTAAAAAACCCTCCCTTAGTGCAAGATGCTTAACTAGTATTTTGACGCTAATTAATCACACCAATGCTGCATTTTTGAGGGAGGAATTTTTTATCACTGATCTTTTGAATAAATGGGAAGTTTGCTGGGTTTGGGGCCAGCAAGTTTTTTTTTAGACAAGCGATCCCTTTGGCTCTTGGAGGAAAGGTGGAAACCCCTCTAAATTTCTTCCATCTAAATGCCAGTTAATACTTTGACCTTTTCATTTACATTTCTTTTACATTTACAGAGCCTCAGGCATAGACTAAAGGGCAAAACCCTCCCTGTTCCCTCACTCTGATTAGAAATGCTTAAGGTTAATTAGCTCCTCAACAGACCCGGCCAGAGGTAATTTCTTGAGTTACCTGTCACTGAACCTGGGTCTCTCGCTCTCTCTTGATTTTTATTTTGTGTCTTCCTGGCTCTGTGGCTTTCCTACACAGCTTCTTAAAAGCAATGGCAAAAAGTCCCACTTGGATGAGTTCCTGTGTGACCTGTTCTGTGTGATCCTGCCTTGGCACGGGGGTTGGACCAGATCTCCAGAAGTCCCTTCTAACTCCAATACTTCTGTGAAAAGTGAACAGGCTGCTACTGAACCAAAGTGTCAGCTGTCACCTCCTCACATCCTGTGGTTCCTCACTTGTCAGTGCTCCCAATCAGCCAAGGGAGTTATGAAGTCAACAGTAAATGTTTTATATTGCAAAGCGAAGTAAATTCTTTATTCTCAATCCTACCTTATAAGCTGCAGCCAAACCTCTCCCAGGAGCTCAGCTGAGGCTTGAAGTTAGATCATGCCGTACAAGCATTTCTGGTAGTAAAGAGACATCTATGGAGATTTCAAATGTTCAAGGTGCTCCTGCTTTGTGATTGCTGATTAAAAAACTTGTAATCTCAGTGGTCACACAGTTGTAGGCAGCAATTTTGACAGTTGTCCTGGTGTTTTCTAATTGCTGCCTGTCACATCGCAGTGTCAGGGACCATGTCCCATGAGAAAGGCTGATTCTGTGGGTTAGAGCAAACATGCCAAGGGACAAGTTTTCAATTCATTCAAAAGTGTGGGAGCCCCCCTGGGAAGAGGGGACCCTAGGAGCATCCCCCAGGTTAGGGTGACAAGGGAAAGGCTCCTGCCTGTTCTGTTATGCTCAGGTACCCCTGTTCTGCTCCCTCGGTCGGTCCCGTTGGTCTCCCTCTCACAGCCCCCTGTTCCTCAGCCACCCCCTCTATTTCCCCATTAGCTCCCACACCCTAACCCTGCCTGTGTGCTGCCCCATGCCCTCAAACCATCGGTTCTGAAGCTCTCTCCCCACCCCTATTGCCTTCCATACTTAAACCCCAATTTTCCATTGTTCTGGATTCTTGTTCCTGGACGTGTTCAAGTGCACGTGGCAGCAATAAACCACACGTGGAATCCCACACAAGAATCCTTCCTGGCTCCTTGCCGTCAACTCTTATTTGGAGCTACCTGGTGTGTGTTTTTGTGTGTGTGTGCTTGCTCTGCCAAGTGGCTTCCCTGGTTGGAGACGCTTCTGGAAGGTTGCACCACCACCCTGCCATGGATGCTACACAAAAGAGGGTTTGTTACTCTGGCTTTAGGCATTTGGGGCGAGGGTGAGGAGAGTCTTGCATTACCCAAGAGAACTAGGTGTTTTGCCAGAGAAGCAGAACATGATTCTTTTGGTCACAGGTGCTTGAACCTGAGGACGTGGCTACACGAGGAGGGATCAATTTGAAGTAATATTTTCTAAATCTTTATGTTTAACTCTTACCTCATTCTCTGACTCTGTTCCAATGTCCTCAGACTGTCTGTCTTTAATACAAGTTTCCTGTAAGGGCACTATAAACCTCCCATTTGCCTATGGTACGAGAAATCAGCGTTTGTCCAGCTTTTGTCTAGCTCTGCAGCCAGAGAGAGAGTGAGCTGGGTTTGATACTAATTGCTGCACATTTCCACCAGTAACAGGCTTGGGTGACTCTGACTTGTGGAGACATTAGAGAAGAAATGAAGTAGGTTTCAGAGCTATAATCACTGGGAAACAGCACCTCACATTGCACTGATGAGAGTAGCTGATGCCTTATGCGCTATAACACCACCAGTGGACTGATCTTTTCAGCCACAGTGAGAGACATCAGAAAAATGTGTTTCTGTCCAATGCGGGGAATGGAGAGACCAGGTGACTTTTTGCCTTTCACATAAATCAGCCAGGATGGGACTAAAGTTCATCAAATCTCAACAGAATCTGAAAAACAAAAATTGATTTCCAGACTTCCAGGTGTTTCTAAACGCCGCGGAAACTTAGTTGAACTGGGAGCATAACTGAGGGAAGAGAAGTTAGGCTCACAGCTCCCTGAAGAAATAAGTACAGAGCGTGAAAACTTGGTTGAAAAAAACTGCTCTGCTCAGCATGTCAGCAGTCCTGTGAGAGCCCAGAGAAACACATGCACAGGGTGTCTCCTGCCCCTCCAGCTGCTCGTGAAGCTTTGTGTCAACACTGATTATCCAAACAGTCTGTCCCATGTGATCAGCTTCTGCCAGACCTGACACAGGAACTTCTGTGGTTCTCCATGTGCTCCAGAAACCACATGGATTTTTGGAAGATTTTGTTCAGTCCTGACATGCCGTGAGGAAACCAGGAATAAGTATAGATCTATAAACAAGCTCAGAGGGAGCAATTACTTCTGGCATGTGAATGATAGGATCAATATGTACACGTTCTGTATAGTCTTTGCCCGTTTGCTAAGTGCATAGGGGAAATTATTTTTAGCAGTGCAAGTTGTTTGCCAAGGTAGATTTTTGTACCTTTGCTGAAGTTACTTCAGCCTGGACAGGGCCAGGGGAGAGACACCTAGTGTAGGAGCATGGATGGAGAGCAAGTCTGCTTCTAAAAAAGAGAAAAAGTTTGGACCAAGCTTGTAAAGCCAAAAGCTAGGTTAATTAAAATATTTCATCCTGTCATTCTGATGTTCATGGAAGCAAACCAAAATACTTAATAGTGCCCTTCAGGGTCAGACCATGCTTTGCTCCACTTCATTTCTAGCTGCCTCTCCCAGTCATTGTTAAGTGCAAGCCTCCAGCTCATAGAGACATCAAGCTTATTAATCAGATTTCGGATGAGACCACACTATATTGTCTGGGTCCCAGGACTGTCAGGTGTTTCATGCTGAGGAAAGGGTCTGATGCTTTATATTTATAATTCCTTTCTGGGCATTTAGTAGAAACTCATCTACAGTTATGCTGATAAAGTTTCACCAAATGAAGTACACCACAAGCTGAAAAAATTAGCCATATTTCATATTAACAGAAAGCATTTAGAACTAAAGTAGAAGCAGTCTGAAAGATGTAGCATAAAAGAGGAAAATCTTGAAATATACTCTCTCAATGACCACAAGTGAGGAGCAGGGAGACTGTAATAAAGAGATGCATTAAGCCTCTGCTGCATCTATAGGATTTGAGCATTAATTTCTTCAAAGTCCTTGGAAAATCTTAAATTGAATCTCCCTGAAAAGCCATACATCAAAGTGACAGAAGTTGAAGGCTACTCTTGTTGTGACTCAGAGATGAAATGAATACCATGGTCTCAATGACATGGAAAAAAAAAAAAAAAAGAAGAAAAGGAGAGGAAGAAAAAGAGATAGAGAAACAGTAAGAGAGAAAGGGAAAGAAAGAAAGGAAGGAAGGATGGAAGGAAAGGATGAAAGGAAAGCTCTATCATGTATGAGGAGAATGCAAATATTTGAGAAAAAGACAAAAACGAATTCCCAAAGCATTGCACATCACAGCCGGAGCGAAACACACTCAGGAGTCCAGGTTTCTCCTCTGTGTCTTCCCCATGATGTTCTCCAAACAGTTCTGCCTTTACCACTCCTTCTTGGGCCAGAGAGTGACAGCCCAAGGTGGCAGTCTCCAGCATATTCATTCAGATTTAATGTGACCTTTAAATCATTCTTGCTCTGGTAGTGTTGGTAATAAGAAGTACAATGTGTCTGGATACTCTCAGATCAATGATGGCACTGGACAGTAGGACATAGCCACACTGGAGAGCTGAGATAAGGATGAAGTTCAGTGTTGCACCATTCACAAGAAACAGCTTCTAGACAAAACCACTGAGTTTGGATATATATATGCCTGTCAAGGTTTATTTCTCCAGGTTAAGGAGGAAGTTGTATTTTTCTTAGAAAAACCTGAGGGGGTATGCAAGAAAAAAAGCTGACCTCCAACTGTTACAGGTTTAAGAGGTTAAAAAACCAAGGGTAGCTTCCATCTCAGCTATCAGTGGTGAGAGATACCACCTCCCTTGCTGCCTCTCTCTATTCAGTCTCAGGACTCCTGTCTCATTCATGGAGTCTGACTGTAATTAATTTAGTCCTGAACATGCACCCTGTCTGCCCTGAAATTTGAAACCTGTCTCTCCTTATGTCTGAAAGATATTGTTTTTGTCATGCTTCCAAAATTTTGAGGCAAGCAAAAGAAGCTAGGCCCATTTCTGGGCTGCTATTTCTTTTTTGCTTATCAGTTAGGACCAAGAGTTGTGATCCTATGGCTCAGCTGTTCTCTGAGCCCCTGCTGGTGTCAGCCTCACTTACTCACTCTTTGCCTTCTCTTATTTCGAATTCCTGTTCTCCTGTCCTGTTCTCCTGTTTCAAATTCCTGCTCTCAACACCACCAATGACAAAGCAGTAATTGAAAAGGTGTACATCGTCAGGGCATCAGAATAGGTTTTTTAAAGAAAGAAGCAAGGGAATTTCATAAAACATTTTTCATTTAGTCCATTCTGAAATGAGGGGACATTATTCCCTATTATTTTCCTTTTTTATATGGATGAATTAATGAATTCACCTGGAAACCCTTTTCTTCCTCAGAAAGTAATGAAGAAACAAGCAACAGATTAAGGAGTTATAGTTCTAATTTTTAGGACTTCATGTGCTTCAAAAGAACAGGAGCCCAGGTCTTCATCACCGGGGTGAATAACTGCTGGTGACACAACAGACTCTGCTTAGGCTTTGGAAGTGCCACTAGAAACAAGAAATCAAATGTGAGTCCTTCCTCACATCATACTAAGTCCTCTAGAGTTATTGTAGATCTTTTCTTCTTCAAGAAATTCCTTTCTGCTTCTTTGTCTCAGCTGGATGGTTAGATGGCCTCCAGAAGTCAGTCCAGGGGGCAAGTGGGATATATGGGGGAAGATCGTGCTGTCCTGTCTGCAGAGTGAGTTATTTCCTCTGATGGAGAGGGAGTGTATTTCCTAGCTCACAAAACTCTCCACTGTGGTCTGTTTTACTGAGTATCAGTGACTTTCAGAGGCCTTCAGCAATGCATAGTATTCCATGCTCTCATGTGACTCTCATGACTTTATTACATGATTTGTAAGCTTGTTTTATGAAGGAAAATTTTACACCCTGGTTTCTTAACCTTCCTCCAGAATGCACATGCCTTAGAGCCCTCCAGGCGCACATATAAAAGTCGATCTGATAAGACTAATAAGAAGGCTGAGGTCCGAAGCCTAAGAGTTCCCATAGCTGGGAAGAAGGTCTGGGACAGAGAAGGCCAACTACCCAGAGCAGGAGACAGGGTGTCTCAGGGTAA
Organism: Vireo altiloquus; assembly: GCA_013396875.1. Lineage (NCBI taxonomy): Eukaryota > Metazoa > Chordata > Aves > Passeriformes > Vireonidae > Vireo > Vireo altiloquus. The sequence continues at coordinate 854,358 of VZRF01007209.1, forward strand.
GGAGGTGGGAAGGGGAATGGGGAGCTCACAAAAATGGAGACCAGTTCAGCTTTTTGGTTGATGAATGAACTGTGTTAGCTCTAGGGATAGGAAATAGGAGGTAGGGATGGGGAAAAGGAGGTAAAGATGAAGAGATCAGTGAGTAGGAAGCATGCTAGAAGCAAAAACTTACTTGATAACTTTAGATTTTGGGCTGACATGTGGGAGGAGATGGCGAATAATATGCCCAAACTCCAAGTGTTGGTCTTACTCAGTTGTCAACATTCAGCTGTGAAATGAATGTTTCAGCAGAGTGCATGACTTACCGGGTCTGATGGGGGCCACATCGGGGGGGACATGGCACCTCTCTTGCTGAGGGGTCACAAACCTGTGTGAAAAAGGATGGTGAGTAAAGGGGCCCCGGGTTTCTCTTCTCTTTGTGGTTTGGTTTTGTTTGTTTGTGGTTTTTTAAAATTTTTTTAAGCTATGAAGACTTCATGTGAAACTGCTTTAAAAAAAATTGAAATAATGCTGTTCGGAGACATAATGATTTCAAAGATAAGCATTGTCAGAATCAGGTGTGAACCAGTCTTTGACGACACATATACTAAATACTGTCAATGTCATATGGAAAAGTAGTGTCAGAACATGTAAACATGCTCTCATATGGCATACACAGTAGAGGAGAGGCGTTACATTTGATTATGCAAGCAAAATTTGAGTTTTCCCAGCTCATGAGTGTTTTTTTGGCAAGGATAGTAGTGTTATTTTAGCTTCATGAGTTCCATGTAAGCCAGTACTGAAGTTAATAAGAGGCAGTATATACTGAGGTGCATAATGCCATCTATTTTTACTGTATAACTTTGGAGCACTAATGCCCTTTAAACAGTTTATAGATTTTGCTTTAGCTGGGTGTTTATAGCTCAGTCTTTCACATGTTTGATTTCAACCTCTACAAAGTCTATCTATATACAGAGTTTTTCGTGCATGTAAGTAAGCTCATGTAGACAGGTATAACAAAACATTGTTTAATCAGCTTCTTCAAGTAAACTATAAATGGAATGCTGCTTACTGGTTTGTATAGAATATACGTAAATGGCATCTGTGTACCTATGCTAAAAACAGACACATGAAGAGAGAGGCCATAGAAGATCTTCTCAAAAAATATGGCTTTTGCATCCTGCTGTCTGTGTTTCTCTATATTGGGAATGCATGAATATGGCAACATTTTTTTTTTTTATAGCTAGGTAACTCATTTATCTATTTCCACAGCATTTTGACTTCTAGGAACCATAATTGGTGTTCCATTAGGCACAGTGCTAGCTTCACTTCAAATAAATATAGAAAACTCTTCCAGTATGCATCATTAATGACTGCATGGCACACAAAATCATTCTCCATGAAAGGAAAACAGATGGTTTCTTTACGTTTTTAATATTGCACAGAGTCAAATCCTGCTGCAAATTGCTTTTATTCAAGAAAAGCTTTTGTCTCCTCTGGAGTAAGATATATTCTAGCCTTTATGGCCTCACAACTTATTAGATAAATAATTACTGGATTTCCATCTATGACTGCAGGCACAAATAGATACAGATGGGACGGGAATGTATTTATGAAACTGATAGATCATCTTTAATCAGTGGGTTCCTAAAGTGACCTTCAGATACATAAAGAGCTACTATCATGTGTCCAAGTTGGAAGCCTAGATTTCCATGAAGAGAACAGCATAGATAAGGAATGTCCAGAGGGCAAAAGGAAAGGAGGAGAGTCACTAAGGTGTTTAAAATTGTTCTTTAAGAGGAAGTTTACCTCTTACGATTAGGTACAGTGCCTAGGAAATCAGCATGAGCACATTGACAGAGTCACAATAAAAATCCTTGGTTGAGCCCTCCCTTTGTTCTTCCAAGGAGGGTAGCACATATCAGAGGAGAGAGAATCTTGGCAAGTACTTGGGTCAGAAAATATCTTGAGTCCCAGGGGGAACCTGTGTATCTCCTCCAGCTGAGTTAGATGAGGAGCACACAAGCACATGTTCAGCCTCTCTTCTGATCTCAGAGATAGTGTATTGCCTACTGGTACTGCGGTTTAACTAGAAATCAATTTTTTAGCAGACTTTTGGAAACCTATTTACAGGAAGATCCTTGTGGCTGAAGATGAGGCAGACCAGGCTGTTTACCAGTCATTTTCCCAATCTGTGCTAAGCCCTGGGATGTGAGGAAGGTGAGGCAGTCACCTTTTCAGCTATAAGTTAGTGATCTGCTCAAAGATGTTCACCTAAGCTCCTGTGTCAGTCAGCGAAGGCAGAGGAGTGATTCCTTCCCCTTGACTCAGACTCTGAGACACTTTGGTGAGACAGCACATATGAGAGAAGGAGCACATTTTGTTTTACAAATCTTGGTTTACCTATTGCAGTTGTGTATTTATTCTCCAGTCCATTGAAGAGCATAAAAATAATAAATAAATTACATTCCTCCCTGGCAATAACAGCAATAGCATGAAAATAAAAGGTGGAGATTATTGGTATCCACCTTCACAAAGCCCCACTCCTCAGAGAGCAGAAGAGCCTTGTGAGGGACATCTTGTGCAGCCTCTCATTTGGGCACTGAGAGGGAAAAATGACTGAAAGCACAAGTGTTCTGCATTGAGACTTGCATCATCAATGGCTCAGCTTCCACTCTAACCCAACTTCAGTCTAGAGTTTCCTTTGATGTCATTGTGAATGAGGGCATCGAATGCTCAGTTTGACCACTCTGATCCCAAAAAAAAGAATCTTTTTTTGAACTGTGTAACAAAGGCATAATACATTCGGGCAATTTTAAAAATGTTGGAAAAGGGCACAAAGAATTCACAGTGTTATATTTGCACAGGACTTTTTTTTTTTCTGTAATTTTTCAAATTCATACTAAGGGGAAGCTCAGACCATCTGTACTTCAAGGATAACCTCGACAACAGATGTTTCTCTTACATCATGAACATTTTGTTCTCCTCTGTGATTTGTCATCTGTTTTTCTGTTTGCTGTTTTCATATTTTTACTATCAAATTCTTGCCCCACTAAGTCTAACTTTTCTTTGAGCTCCAGGGGTGTAAATCAATGAGTGTAATGAAGTCAGTGGTGCTGTGTTGATGTGGAGACAGTATTTTGTCAGTGAAAAAGTCTTTGGACATTGCTTCCTAAAGTTGTCACACACTCCTCTGCAACCATGCAGGAGCTGTGGAAGCTAGTGATTTTCTGAACCAGCAATTTTAGTATCTAGTTACAAAATGTAGCCGTATGGTCATTTTTGTCTTGGTCCTAAGGGTCTGTATATATTTGCCTGTTTCCTCCTGAGGAATATCACAGATGAAGGGCACTTTGGGGACAGAAAATAACAGCAACAGCCACACTCACTTCAGTTGGGTGGGCACAGATTTCATGCCATTCCCATGATGTTGTTGGGATCTTCCATTTGTTGGGATGTTTATAATTGTCATGTTATATAAGTGCATGTGTGCAAAAGACAAAGAGACATATGCAGAGGGAAAATTCTGTTCAATGCCTTAGTAAAAAAATGTGTTACTTGGAAATTGCAAAAAAATGCTATTTTGCCTCAATGGTATAAAATGTTTTCTTTTCCCTTTGGTCTAAAAGTAGGTATTTAAGAGTCCAAAATTTATCCAAAAGTGGAATAATTTTTTGGTGGCAAAAATTTTAAGCAACACCTTTCTTTTTCTGTAAAACATCCTGTTTTTCATTATTCATTTAGTCACCCAGCTTCTGGCTTTGTTTCATTAGCATGACCTGTACCTGCATTTGAAGCCCACTCCAAAATCTTTCTTGAAGTCATTATAGCCTTGCAGCACCTCCTGACACTGTGTGGATAGTCATGATGACTGCCTGTGACCAAAAGTACTACTTGTATCCAACTTTTCTTTTTTATAGCACATCCCATCTTCCTCCTTTCTCTATTTTAGACTTGTTTTCTCTCTAATTACAAGTTGCTGTATTTCTGTGAGAGGGACCAATAGATATATATGCCTCAACATGTTTCACAAATGAGGTGAAGAAAATTCCTATAAAAACTGTGTGTTGCCCTGTCCCCAGAGAGGCTTCTCAGCCGGTCAGGGCAGAGACTTCCATGGCTGGACTCGGGCAGCTCCCCTCCCCTGCCCCTACTCACACACACACGCTTGCTGGCAAAGGCAAGTACCTGGATGCCCGCCAAAGGTGCCTGCCAAAAGCAGACCCACAAAGCCGAGTTTTGAGGGGAGGAGTTTGGGGGCACATAAAAGGCAGCTAGCTGCTACAGCAGGAGCGATTTTCTTCTTTTTGCTTTGGGCTGCTTGGAGAGTCAGCTTGGCCCCTTCTGCTCCCATCTTTGTGGTCCTGCCTTCCTGCCTGTGCCTGCTCTACCTGCTCCACCGTTCCTGCGGCTTTCCTGCCTGTGCCTCTTCTGCCCTGCTCCCCTGCTCCGGCTGCTTTCCTGCCTGTGCCTCTTTTGCCCTGCTCCACCGCTCCTGCGAACTAGCTTGCCACCGTGAAGAAGCAGATCTCTGCTGCCACAGCTGCTTGTACCCAGCCATGTTTCCCGAGCCACAGACACTGCTGCCTGCCACCGTCCTGACTCCGAAAGCTTGCAGCCGCTCCGGGAGCAGGCCTGTAACCCCAGCAGGCTGTTCTCTCCCCCAGCAGGGACACGCAGCCACTGCCATTTGCAAATCGCGCCCAGCCCACCGCAGGAGCTACGCAGCACACAGGCTCTGCCTGCTGAGCTGACTCTGGCAGAGCACTCAGAATTCCTTGTGGTAATGCTGTCCCTGTCTTCTGTCTCTTTCCCCCTCTGCTCTCTTTTCTGTCCCCCTTTAAGTTCAATAAACGTTTTTCAGCCATAATATTGCTGTGTTTTGTGCTTAATCTTTTGTCAGAAAATCTATCGAAAGAATCCTTTCCGGCTCCCTCTTTTTATAGTGGAATGGGACATTCTGGATGTCAACAGGTAAAGAGAGGAGTTTTTTAACCCTTTTGTTTTAAAAGAGTTTGAACTGTTCATAAAATTGAAAATGAATGTGCCTAAAATTCTTAAAATTCAGAGAGGGTGAGTAATAGTAGGTGGTCGTCTCTATCATGCTTCTCAAGCAGTGCTGTGGGCACCTATGATCTTTATTTGCCTTTCAATCCCAAACAAAAGCTCACAACAGTGTTGTTCTATCCCTTACATCTGCTTACAAAACTCTTTGGGCAATGCCTTATGGCTCTTCTCAGATACATAATTAAAGAAAGGGAACCTCTGAGGAAAAAAGCACTTAACCATGCTTAACTTTTTGAATTAGGTGCTCAGGAGTCTTTGACCCTGAGGATGATCTCAGATACATCCCAAACAAGATAAATATTCAGGAAGGCCCTTGAAAGTGTTCTTTTTCTATTCTTCAGCCTTCTTGGATTTCTCTCCTAGCTTAGAGTATTTTGTGTCACATTTCATGCAAGTTGTAATCTCCAAGGGGAAAGAAGCACTTAAGCATGCTGTCAGGCTCTTACTTCAGGCTCTCAACAATTTTCCCCTTCCTCTGAACACTAGTGTATATGTGTGAGACTTATAGATATTGTCTGACTAAACAAATCAAATCACCAGGTATCTCATGGAAACTCCTGAGGTAGCTTTGCTTCCCTGCTCTTCAAAATGTCAGGATATCTTTTCAATATTATTGAAAGTCTGCTAGAAATGCCATCCAAGGAGTAGTAGCTTGAAAACAAACACACATCTAGGGAAACAATTTTGATAACTTTGTCCTAATTATCTACAGTTTAGTAGTGAGAACTTAGAAATGTACATATATAAATTTGTGAAATAATAGATACACAACTATATTTTAATATTATGTACATGGTAAATATGTATACAAATACTATAGCAATGTAACATAATGGCACATATATTGTTAGAATACACTATTTTGTAGGACGGGAGTTACAAGATTGTTTAATCCAACTTACTGACCACTTGATGGCTGACCAAAACCTAAAGCACATTATTAATGTCCAGAGAAATGCTGCGAGGAACAAAATCAAAACCCTTACTAAAATCCAGAAAATCTACGTTCACTGCCTTTCATTCTTCCGCAAGACAAATGAGCTTATCAAAGAAGAATATCAAATTAGTTAAAGAAGACTTTCCCTTTGAGACTCCATTTTGACTGTGCCAGATTTCCTACAGTTCTCTACGTCTAGGAACCCTGAGAAATCTGGGAACATTAAAGGAAAAATCTATGCATGAACAAGAATATATTAAATCCATCCTAAATCATATTCAGAAAAATAACAGCAAGTTTCTATGTCTTAAAATATTGTTAATCTACAGCTGAAGTAAAATATAATTTGGTGGATAGTCCATAGAAAAGAAAATTATTGGGGAAAATTATTCATAGAAGAATAAGTTGTCTGAAAAACTATACCTTGATGGATGATATACAGAATGGATGGCTTATCAAATTAATTAAAACTGAAAACATCTGTGGGAAAACCTGTTAACCTTGTATGTGGGTCAAATAAATTAATCACACAAAGAATCATCAAAGTTGACCATAACTAATGTCTTAGGTTGTGTGTATCAGACTCCATCACACAGAAATGAATTCTAAAGACACTACATTTCATCCAAGCTGGGTGTACAGAATTGTGCACTCTGATATTCCCTACTATAAAACTTGGTATGTCCATATTAGATTAGTAATTTTAAAGGGAAATAAATTTCTATTGCAGGTGTTTGGTTTGGTATCCCTCCAATGAGACATGTCTGTAATTTGCATGTCACAGATGACACAGAAATTACTTTCGCAGTTCTTGCAGACCCTATGGAACAACACACAGTTATAAAGAAATATAAAGGAATAGTTTGGATCTAATTTTCTTCCTTTCTTTTTTCACTTTCTTCCACATTTTCTAGCCACCACTGAGACACATGGTTCATGAAGAAATCTGAAAACAGCCTAACAAATGATGAGAACAAGCTCTTGATGAGGTACTGTCATAGTTGACATGTCTGCACTGGCAAGTGCTTACAATTCCCCTTGTGTGTCTCTAATTACAATGCATTGTTCATCAAAAATGACAACAAGAGTTCATTGAGCCTGCATTCTTGTGATTAATTGCAATGTTCTCCTAATCACTTATTGTTATTTATACCTCTGCCTTCATGCAAATGATTATGCTGTACGTTTGCACCATTCAGAGAGTAAAGGGAAGGGACAGGAAGGGCGAGTTTATGTGATCCAATGGAGCATTGTGGAGATTTGTCTGAACTAGTGGTGATCCAAGCTGTGTGCTGGCACAGCACAGAGATGCACGGCACTAGAAATTCTCATCTCAGAGCTACAAGGAAGCCACATCAAGCTCATAAGCTCTGTCTCAGAAGGATTTTGCTTTGAAGGAAGCTCTATGAAGAGCTGTGGAATCACGGCTTTTCTGCTTTCTGTTAAGCTCATGCTGTTTCCAGTTGGTGAAAAAATTACAGGCAGCTCAGTGCAGGTGTTTCTCAGAAAATCCCTTTGAGAGTTCCTCTCTGTATGTGATGCCTGTATAAATATCAGATACCAGATTTCTACTGAATCCTTAAGAATCCTAAACATATATTTAAAATTACCTATATCTGCTGACTAAGCACTGATGTGCATTAAAGAATCTACTGAGCAAAACCCCCCAAAAATGTCTCTGCAGCTCCCATCATCAGGAGGAACAGAAATTTTGCATTATCCATGATAACTTGCCTGTAGCAAGAGTGTAGCTTGATCCACCTTGAGTTTACATTTGTCATCAAGTGACTTCTGATTTTCCTTTGATGATTGAAGCTAAAGTAGCAGGCAATTTTAGGTGCCTGTTATTGGATATCCAAACCTGAGACAGACATCAGTAAATTGATTTTTGGAGAAATTGCAGAGCAGCTATCTCTGAAAATGAGTTAGTCCTTCAGGTATACTAGATGTGGATGGCTTGGAGAGGTGCATACTTCACGGAGTAAAATCTGGCTGGATGGCTGGGCCCAGAGAGTGCTGGTAAAGAGAGTTACATCCACCTGGTGACAGGTCACTGGTGGGGTTCCCCAAGGCTCAGTGTTGGGGCCAGTCCTGTTTAATATCTTTATCTAAGATCTGGATGAGGGGATTGAGGGCACCCTCAGTCGCTTTATAGATAACACCACACAGGGCAGGAGTGTTGCTCTTATGCAGGGCAGGAAGGCTCTGCAGAGGGATCTGGACAGGCTGGACCAATGGGCCAAGGCCAGTGGTGTGAGGTTCAAGAGGGCAAAGCAACAGTCTTGCACTTGGGTCACAACAACACATGCAGAGCTACAAGCCTGTGTAAGAGTGGCTGGAAAGAGATCCAGCAGAAAGGACCTGGGTGTGATGGTTGACAGGATTTAAACATGAACCAGCTGTGCCCAGGTGGCCAAGAAGGCCAATGGCACCCTGGCCTGTATCAGCAATAGTGTGGCCAGCAGGACCAGGGCAGGGATTGTCCCCCTGTACTCGGCACTGATGAGGCCACACCTCTAGTGCTGTGTTGTGTTCTGTTCTGGGCCCCTCAATTCAAGACGGACATTGAGGTACTTGAACACGTCCAGAGAGGGCAATCGAGCTGGCGAAGGATTTGGAGCACAAGTCTTACAAGAAGCAGCTGTTTAGCCTGGAGAAAAGGAGGCTCAGGTGAGACCTTATCACTCCCTACAACCACCTGAAAGGATCTTGTAGTGACTTGGGTGTTGGCCTCTTCTTGAAAGTAGCAAGCAATAGGACAAAAGGAAATGGCCTCAAGTTGTGTAAGGGGAGGTTTAGATTAGATATTAGGAAAAGATTCTTCTCTGAAAGGGAGGTCAAGCATTGGAACAGGTTGCCCAGGGAAGTTGTCACTGTCTCTGGAAGTATTAAAAAAACTTGCAGATGTGGTGCTTAGGGACAAGGTTTAGTGGATGTGGCAGGATGTAATGGTTGAACTTGATGATCTTGGGGTATTTTGCAATCTTAATAATTTTATAATTTTATGATTCTATGGATGTGCATAAAAAGACTGTGGCACTGACACGCATGTCAGCTGAATTTTTGGGGTATTTTTTCAGAGAAGCCAAAACTTTCTGTGTTGTTAGAGACCTTCCTTATGTCATCCTCTTCTATTAGTTTTCTGCTTGTTACACACCTGCTCTGAAACTCTTCTGTTCCTCAGTTTCAGGCTTTTAGTTGCCATCTAATGTTATTTGCACAGCATTATTGCCTGGAGGCCTAAGTCAACGCTGGCAAGGGTCCTGCTGGCATGTTATGTTAATAACCAACTGTTTTTGTTCTCAGTGAAAGCAATTTGTTTCAACAACTGGGATTCATCCTGCTTTTTTTAGCGAGTACATAGCTACACTCTAGCACAAATATTAAAGGCCAAGATCTCTAAAAATAGAAAGGCAGGAACCACCAGCCTCACTGCATCCAAGCCAACAGCTGCAGGATCCATGGAGTAGCTGCCCGGTCCAAACTATACACCCAAATCTAACCCCACCATCACAGACCACTCTCCTGAAGCCAAATCTACATTTACAGATTTCTGACTGAGGATTTTGACCACCCAAGTATTCCTGCCAGCTTCAAATAATCAGACTTTTTAGCCAGAAAATTGTTTAAATTTTGGTCCACCCCAGCATGTAAATACTGCAGGAAAAAATAATGCAGATAAGGACTTGCAATTTACTGCATTAATTAATACATAGTAATGGGAATTAAGGTTGCAGAGAGCATGCTTTTCTGTGATGTATTTTTACTTCAGTATATGCAAAGTATGTCCCTAATATTACAGGCATTGGTATTTGTCACTACAAGGATGCATCTCTATAGTTTAAGCTTGGCATTTTGACTGCCTGGGAAGTTTCAAAATAAATACCCCCAGACAACAAAAAAAATTTCTGCTCACAAGCAATGGAAAGTAGTATGTTAAAATCTGTATTTTTAAAATAGTCATTTGCATTTCAAGTCTGCAATTATATATAAAAAAGCCCACAACTGCAGCTGTGACAAGTACTCTTATGTGAAAAAAACCCCACGTAAATAATTCTCTTGTCCTCCAGTAACGGCTCTGATGGGAATGAATTTTAGCATAGCACTCAACAATTTGCCTCTTCAAGGTTGTTTTCATGTTTGATACAGTATGAATGGTAAACCTAAAAGAATTGGCATCCAAACAAGATATGTATTAAATTCTACAAATTGCTCTTGGTATTGCACGTGACCCTTTACAGGGCATTTTCTCAGGCTTTTAGGATGAGCTGTAGAGCATCCCCAGAGCCACAGAGAGGCTTTTCCAGAGTGGTATGGCATCCCATCAACTCCATCATTATTGAGATGAAGGGGAGATGAAGGTTTCTAGGGATGGATATCCATCAGCTCCCCTGGAGCTGGGAGTGCATATCCTCCCAGGACGTGGAGCTACAACACACACTGGGCAGCCAAAGACACGAGCAGTTTGTTAGGTGTGCAGTGCTCTGCTCTGCGCTTCGGCTGGTTGTTGCCATTGCCAGTGGTTTTCCCTGGCGTTCATAAGGATGACATTTGTGAGCATTTTTATGCTTAGCTGAGATGGCAAAGTAGGTGCCAAGATTTGACATGGCTCTGTCCTGAGCACCTCGCTTCATGTACGGACAACGACTTCAGTTTTAAACCCCAAGATAATCCAGAGTTTAAAGTCTCTTCCTGCCTGCATTAATGCTGATGTTGTAACAGAGGTGTGTTAGGTCTGAGCCCCAAGACCTTGTGGCAGAAACGTGGCATCTTGGAAAATATCCATTGCCTACATCAGAAGGCAAGTGGACACCGCAGGGAAAAGTGAATTACAGACACAAAAGACGAATAAAGTAAATGATGAGCTAAGGACTGGGCAGGGGAAGAGACTGATGATTGTTATGGGGAAACTGGGTTGAAAGAACACAAGCGAGGACATGATAAGGAGTAATAAAAACAGTAGGAATGGTATAAAATAATTTTTTCATTGATGATTCATAAAGAGTTTAATTTTTTTTCTGCAAGAGGTGAGAGAAAGACTAAGATGGTGGTCAGGGGAGAAAAGAGCATGTGACTTAAAATAGCTGAACTTGTTTCAGCTTACCAAAAGGAAAGTTGAGAAGGATGTGATTTCTCTCTAGAAATATATCAAGAGTAAATATCAGATGGAGAAATGCTATTTGAGCTAGAGGCCAATTTTGGCAAAAGAACAAAAGGGGGGAAATCAGCCATAATACCTTCACCTGGAGAGCTTTCTGCCCATCTGAGCAGCAAGAGTGTGCACAGTCCTCTCAGCTGGAGCCACAGGGGCAATATCTGGGATTTCAAAATAGAGCCTGATCACTGCATGGAAAAGAATCAGTGATAGGACTTCCTGGCTTTGATAAGGTAGGATGCTCCTAATGTTCAGGTCTTTGGGAAAAGCCAATGAAAATGAATGGAGGATTTGCTGCAGCCTTTTAGTTAGCTATCAGTTAACTGGAAATAAGTAAGACTGAATTTACTGAAAATTTCCACAGTTGGCTGTCAGACCTTCACCCAGCCAGTACCCTGAAGCTCTTACCTTCATATTTTACACTCACTTTACAAAGGAAAAGGATGTATATCTGTGAGGACAGTGCTTCAGAGGTTACCAGCATTTTTATTACAGCTGAAGCTAGTAAATATGCTTTTCAAAATCTTTTGACATCCCAGACAGCATTGAACTCCAAACGAGGAACCTAAATATTGGACAGAAATTCTTCCAAAACTGTTAAATTATCAGAAGTATGACAGTAGCTCCTCCTTGGAGGTTCTCCTTCCTTCTAGTTGTCATAATTTCTCTGTCCTTATTTAAACCTGTAGTAACCCTCAGATTGCTGGACTGGTGTCAATGAGCAGGAAGCAGCATGAAAGTCAGCCAATGTTTTCACTTATGCATATAGGAAAGTTTCTGGCCAAAAATTCTTCACTTCCTAAATCAGAACTGTCCCATAACGTCAGCATGGTTCAACACCAACACTGATCAGGTCTCAATAAGGTTTCCTTTGCAACAAAGCATTTAATATGTCTGATTAAATATCAGTAATACTTTAAGTATTATATCAACATTTTTATTAATAAAGAATAATTAAAATACCTATCTGTTGCAGTAGGATGCCAGCTGGACTCTGGAGATGGGGAGAGTTTTCTGACCTGCCAGATGTGCTCGGCTTCCATTTTTTGGTGGTGGTTTGGAAGGTTTTTTTAATTTGGTTTAGTGTTTTGCTGCAAAGGGGCAAGCATGGTGTGGAGCTGACTTTTTAGTGGATCTTAGAGAAATCCAGCAACAAGCTTGGAAAAAGCAGTTTCTTCTTAAGTGTCTTGAGTTGCAAGACTTCTCCATTTCTAAAAGGAACATTTTCAGGTTCCCAGGACAAAGAATATAAATATGAGAAAATATATTCGATATATATATTTGATAAATATTTGATGGGATATTTTCCTTGGCCAATGAAAAAGCTTTATCTTTGTTTGTTTTCATATTTGTGGGACACTGTGCTGTTTACAGACACAGAGAAAAAATCTCTCTGAGCAGCTGCTTGCCAGAGAGAGAAAAAGTCTTCTTGCTTTTTGCTTCTGCATTTTCTGCATCTTTACTTGCTTGCATGAAATGAAATGAAATGAAATGAAATGAAATGAAATGAAATGAAATAATAAACCTAAGCCTTCTGAATTTGAAAATCCATGGATGGAGTCTTTTTGTGGAGAAGGCCCTAACATTAGGGCTTCATCATTCCCACAGCCTGGGTTTTGTGGACAACCATGGCCAAACAAAAACTCAACCTGATTGTTTTTCACCTCAACAACAACAGTGCAGTTGATTAAACTAAAATTGCAAAAATTCCTATCCCTTGTGTCTATTGCAATTTCTGGTTTCAGTCCACTACTGTATTTTGATCTGTCCTATAGATGCTTTATAGTCTGGCAATTTTTGTATCTTGATCTTCATATAGTCAATTAAGATGTAAATTTTCCAGCAGTCTGATTAATATTAATTTCAGATGGTATGCAAAGCCTATTGAAACCTCTGAGAGCTTTTCTTTCAACTATAATGGGGTTTGGATCAGAACTTATAATAGCAGTAATTTGCTTGAATCTATTCTAGCTAATGAGTGATTAGCAAATGCTTTTTCCCCTTTTTACCTAACACTTGATAAACCAGAATCCATGAGGAGCTGTGTACTAAATAATGGTGTGATTTTACAACCCTCAAATTGCTTTAGAAAATAGATTTATAAATCATGCACATAGAGGCAAAGGATATTGACAAATTCTCTGCTATTAAAGAGGTGTCTTGCTGTGTTTTATGTGAGTCTCTCAACAATAAAGTGTTACCTGCTACGGGCCACTGGGAAAAACTATCAGATCTTTATATATCTTGGTGTCTTGGGTACCTCTCCTTTCTGTTCTCTTTTATTTGAGGTGATTTACATGTCTTTGGTATTTCAGCTCAAATTTCCTCTTTTTTAAGGACCAAGTCCTTGTTTAAACATTGTTAAACAATTGTTCCTTTGTGTAGGAAGAGAGTTATGCAAAGGAATTACTTGTTGTTATTCTCCAAGCCACCTTCCAATCCAAGCAACATTTCTAACACTGAAAGATACCGACTATCAGGATTTGTTCTACCCGACCTTTCATGATATTTAGGCATCTGGCTTTCCAGCTCAAGTAATCAAGATGATAATTAAACCTACATCTTTGTGAATGTCAAAACTGTCATCTGCATTCAGGATGTTACAGGTCTGCAAGAAATCATGATCAAGAGAAATTTAACATCAGTGAGGTCGTTAGGAAATTGTTCCAACATTGCCTTCACCAAAAACTACCTTGTCAAAGCAAATGAGATACCTAGAAGCATGCTATATTAACTGCCCATATAGAATACCTAATCAGTGTTGTTATTAACTAAGCATATTCTTCAAATAGAACTGTCAGCAGCATTTTAAGTAATGCCCAAGCATTAGTTGCAGGTAATGGGTATCCTTCAGAGTGTTTATCTTCTAATATCTTGCATTATGTGCAGTTGTATATGCATTTATAACACCAATTAATTACTTTCCTGCTTAAAATGGGCATTGTATTTTTAGAGAAACCAACAAAAACCTCTATGCTTCACATCATATAATGGAAAATGAAATGGTAATTCAAAAATTAATTAATGATGCAGTAGCTTCCAGCTTAGAAAAAGGTAGAATCAGGATGGTTAAGTTCATAGGAAAAAGTGCCTTGAAATAGTTCCCATTTGCAAGTGAAGTCATGTCACAGTTTTCCAAACCCCAAACAATCACAAGTTATTTTCCAATAGCCAATGTGGTTCTGAGTTTTCTGCCAAAGCTGTACAGGCACACTCAGCTCTCACTGAGACCAAAGGGAGGTGAGTGGGACACTGTTTGTCATGATATGGGATCACTCACATCACAGGATGTCTTCTGTCATCTGCACTCAAACAGTTTAATCCAAAACACTAGAAATATAGGCAAGTGTAGAAATTATTTCCATTTCTCTGGCATTACTTCTCTCTCATGCTCCCTATTACATCCAAAATTCAAGCACAGTAACTTCAGCTGTAGAGCAGCATGCAACAGCACTTCTGTGCACAAATTTCCTCTACTCAAATCTTTCTTTGAAGATGGTTTTACAGCTAGTCAAAGCAATGAAGCTAAAAATGTTGGCTTGGAACTCCAGACGTGTGCTTTAAATAGCCATCAGGGTGATAGTATGTATTTTTGTTTGTTAAAAATAGGATCTGCAGTGATGGAAGGACTAATTACATACCTCATATAAATGGAGTGAATTCAGTCCATGTGTGTCCTCTGTTGTGGCAGAAGAATTGTACAGTTCTGCAGAGTAAAGCAGCACATCCAGTGCACAACTGTCTGGGAGCAGTGGCAAGGAACAGAGTGTAGGGAGAATCCATACCTTGAAGGCACTCACAGAGACAAGCCTGGCACCCAAAGCCATTTCATGACAGGACACTCCCCTCTATCTAAGACGGAGTTAGATGTAGTGCTTTTGTCAGCTCTTTAGATCAGAGGCAGATGCCTAGAGCACTTGCCCAGAGACTGCTTTGGGTCATGCTCCCAGCTGAGCTGGAATTTCCATCAGAACTCTCCACCTGCTCAGCCAAGAAGAAAGACCTTTGAAAGCAAGGGGCACATGCCTGGCTCCAGCCCAGCTCTCAGGCAGCTTGCACAGGGAGATTTACTGTGTGCTGGTTCCTGCTCCAGCAGTTGTTTGTGCCTTTCACATTAAATATCTCCAAAGGAAAAAGGATGTACAGACTGTTGGTAGAAATTTTAAATACTTCAGCATTTACCTACATTACTTGTGTTTTGGACTGCAAACTCTTAAGAGTAGCCCTAGGCGGGAAATTTTGTACCAAATTACTTCTGTCCCTGTAGATTAAATGTATAACCCGAAGCAAAATGTGAGCCTGGGTGAACGGAGAGAGGTTCTTAATTGTCTGACAGCTTGCAAATTCCTCTTTTTATGGTAGTTTTCAAAGGAAGGGAAAACAAGGTCCCTAGTGGCAATGCTGGCATTTTAGGAAGAGGTGTGAAGCAGCAGCTCATTGTTAGACTAATTATAGCATCTGATCTGTGAGAGACTTTCTAATAAGCAGAAGATCTAATGCTACAGCTGAGCAAATCAGCACTTGGCAGCACACGCCTGCAGGTTTGGGCTCTCAGTTGTTGGGTGATTAACCTAAAGCAGGGGTAATGCAAACGCTGACCTGTGATATCGATAAAGAACGGAGGAAACACGCAGGAGAGTACTGTTGGGCAGATATAAAAAAATTTAGAGAAACTCCCTATGCTCTGCCCCAAGTACATTCATATAAAAAGCACCAGCATCTGGAGACAAGTGTGCTAACCCTTGAAAGCTAGAACATAACTTGAAATATATTTAAATACAATATTAGAATGAATAACCTAAAGATTACCATGATTTATCATAGCCCCGAGTGCACCTGCTGTTTGCCAGTGTACCTTCTGAGAGGTGGGGTACTTCATCTCCAGGTTTTTGCAGCAGGAACAACAACAGGTGAAACAACCCGACTGCTGGTGGTAAGCTGGGGGATAATTCAGAGTTAGCCTAAGGCTCCCTCTGGAGTTAAAGGAGAGAGATCTGTGCCTCCAAGGAAGGGTTTAAAGCTGGGATGAGCATTGTTCTGGAGAGACCAGTGTAAGAAAAAGCCAGAGAAGTTCTCTCCCTTCCCCTTGCTGGAGGTATGCTAGTGCAGGGGTCACTTGCTGGGTTTTCACTTGTTCCCAGGGGAGAAGAAAACTTGCTGACCTAAATTACACTCTGGTGCTGCTACGAAGACATACCACATTGAATGTTGCAAAGGTAAGGGGTATTGTCCAAACAAATACTGTGCTTGCTTAAGCATTACCTGAAGTTCAGTTAATTACTGATTTAAACTCTGGCTGATTTTAGGGGCAGTTGTTTTTCTTTTTGTACTATTACATATCCTATACACATGGCTTTAGTTTCCAAGTAAATTGTGTGTTGTGTAAATTGTCAAAGGGTTTGATTTTCTGAACATGTACATCAGAGTCCACAACTCAGCTCTCAAAGCTATCGGAACCACATAGATTAAACATCCAATCTGAAATAATCTTTGTAAAGATCAGGCCCCGTATTTGGAGGAGTTTGAAGGCACTTAATGAGAGATTTCTTTGTTCAAAACCAGTTCAGAGAAGCCTTGAGATTCCCACTATTTTTAGTTCAGTTTTCAGCTACTGCTGTACCTCTTCTAGCAGGTGACACTTGCTGTTGTGACAGTTGTGACTATAAAACCAGCATCTGTAGAAATAGTCTTGATGCTAACAGGACCATAATTGTTTGGAGAAAAGAACCCATCATTTCTACTAGAACTTGAATTCTCTTGATATAATGTGTAGTACCTAAGCAATTAAATAATCATCCATACATCATCTCCAAAATATACAAAGAAATGCATCTCATAGCAAATATTCCCAATCACAAAACAAAGCTTGATACATGGTTAATCTTTCCTTCTTTACAATGCAGGCTAGACTGGAAAAAGTAGATCACAGATGTTAGTTACAATCTGGGAAACATTGCTAAAAGTGTGCAGAAACATGCTGAAATAAGAGGGAGCCTTTGTTGATTTAAAAAGCCATTACAACTATGGTGATGAATATTTTATCTGCTTCTGAAAATTGTGACATATATCACTAGCTACTATGAGATCCAAGCAAGCATATGACAGCTTGCGCCTGCTTTCAAAATTTTCAAGATGTTTTTTTATTTTTTGGGGGAAAGGGTTGTAGCACTAATGTCAAAGTGTCTTTAAAACCCACTTTTGCAAAACTCTCTTTATCCTGACTGCTCTAAAGTAACTTACTAATATTTAGCAATAAAAAGTTTAATGAACACAGTACTTGATTACTGAAACAAATAAACACACACTGTCTTGTTTTGATATTTAAAAACTCTTTTGTGTCCTGGGCAGAAGCAAGTAAGAGAAGGCCTTTTTTACATAAAGCACAGAACAAACTTTTTGCTCTTAACTGGTGCAGCTTGAACACAGATTGGTTTGCTATTAAGAATCTCGCTAAGTCAGTGGATGTAGTTTTTCCCTCTTTCTTGATCTACTATATAAAACGCTAGCAAATATACTTGTTTAGTGCTTAAGAATCTTTCCCGCTATTTGTGTGTTGATTACAAAATGCTTTTACACTTGGTCTTTTTCTATAAAATGTGTAAGACTAATCATTACATGATATTTAAGATTAAATTTAGCTAAACAGTCACCGTGCTCCCTCCGTCCCCCCAAAAAAAACCCAATTAATTTTTAAATCCTTTTTAATAAATTAATATTCATTCATCAATATTTTCAAAAAGCATCTCTTCAACATATTCTTGTTTTTTCACTGCTGAAGAATACCAAAATACATAGATGTTCCTTAAGCAAAAAGGACTGGGTTTTAGTTTATCATTACAATGGGATGAAATCAACTTAGAGTTAAAACATCATAATATTTCTACTATTTCTATTGACCCTTTGGGCTATAACAGAAGATAGCTCCAGTTTTCATTTTTTTTTAATGCCTTTTACAAACAAATTACGTGTAAATGTTATTTATAGTAGTGTTGAGTTACAAAGGAGTTAATTAGCTATGAAATACATTACTCTGGTGTGATTTAATTCAAATTACCATTTTTAGTCTTAAAGCCATCTATGGTTAAAATAATATACTGCAGGTAGTGCACAGAGACAAAAGCCAAAAATGGGAGGTCAAGGCAAACACTGTTCTTAACACATGGTTGTATGTGTGTGGTTTTGTGTGTAAGAATTCGTGCTGGGACTGTAGGAACAGAATTGGCAAAAAAAGGCACAAAAAATGTGTGTGTAAGATGAAGTTCTGACCTTAAGTGAGATTTTCCTGGCTTTTTTCAAGTCAAACCAAGACTTGGATCTGTTCAAGGTTAAAGCTGTTTGTGACTAGACCAATGAATGTGAAATCTTGTGAAAAAGCTGAAATGTGCAACTGCCTCCTTTTTGCTATGACAGGTGAGATGGGGAGCAGAGTCCCCTGAAGGGGTCTGCAGTAACCTGCTGCCCTCCAGCTGAGCAAAGGGTAAGAGAGGGAGAGAGTCTGCAGAGACTCAGTCCTCTTGCACATGCAGGGCCCTGAAAAATCCACATGGCCTCTTTGCTCTGCACGGAGAGTAATTTACTGCCTTCTTGGAAATTCTGGTTGAAGCCACTGAAGAACTGATTTCAGCGGGATTTGGAATATACATTTCTATCACAACTAAAAAGTCACTTCTAATGGAAGGTTTCTGCCTGACCACGTGACTTCTAGGAAGTGGGGCTTGAAGAAAACAGAGTGCTGGGATTAAATCATGAGGGCAGGACCACTCTCAAATCCCACTTTTTAGGGTAGTTCTTTAGGGCATTCACAGGGAGACTTGCTTGGAGATCATTTCAGCAGGGAAATTTTTCTAAAGCAAAGCCTACCATTTATAATTTTTATTAAAATCAGATGGTTTTTTTTCGACATATTCTGCTATTAAGATAAAAACTTGGGAGAGGTTTTCAACAATTCTATCTAATATGTACTTTGGGAGGGTGTTAATTGTTAGTTACTTTGATTATAAGGATGACAATGTGCTCTATAATCCCTTCACAGTTTGAAGAGATATTAGAGAGCTCACAATACGTTGCGCTTTGCCAATGGGACTTAATACTGAGGAGCTTTTAAACACCAAGTTTTTCTGCTCCAGCTATACGGGTTCCTCTGAGGCTCTTCATGCTGTGTAGTTGTCTGCAGATACAGTGCTTGGAGTTCCAGCCACTCTGCACCAGTGCCAAGGATGCAGCAGGACTGCAGCGCTGATCCTGCCCACGCCAGCAGCCGTGGCTCTGGTGAACGTTCCCAGCGGGGATGGCACTGCAGCAACGCTGCAAGGCAACTGTGCCGAGTCCATTCCTGCTCGAGGAGCAGCCCCCAGGACCGAACGGGAGCACATTTGCAACCCAGGCTCCTCTATGCTGGAATTTCAGCAAAGTTTCGCAGTTCGGCTGCAAACAGGGGTGGGAACAGTAATGGCCCTACACGGCAGCAACCCAGGAATCAGTGCTCTACTCACAGCTAAATCAAGTACTAGTGAGAACAGGGGGCAGTCGTTACAGAGCCAAGGCAGCCTTTTCACTTTCATTCATATTTGGTGGTTCTGCTAGATGCATATCCACACATATTTTCCCCCACAGAAATATCAAACTAGCTCTCAATCCAAAGCTCTCTATCTGTCAAAAAATCCCATCGATGTCCAGAGGAATTTCACATGCAGAGAACTGTCAGGCCTGAATTCTGATTTCTTTAAATCTATTTATGCTACTGTATTTGTTGTTATTTGAGAATGTACATGATAGAAACACTGTTTACAAAAAATATATCTTCTTTTCTTTAGAAAGATTTAGTTCTGATAAATAACAAATTAAGTTTACAGATCTGTAATTGGCATATCTTGATGACTACAATCTACTAGACTGAAGAAAGTTGAAATCCCAGTGAGGGAATGAATTGGGATGAAAACCAAAGTGGAAGGGTATGTTAGAACACAGTTAATGCTGAAACAGAACATACTCTTGTGATCTGAGATGGCAGCACACTACCTTGGTAAATGTAGGCCTATATATTTTCAGTATATAAATAAAATATGAAAATGCTCCATTACTGAATCAAAGTATCAGAAGTGCTCTATTTGCTCAACTCTAGAGAATAAAAAGTTATAACATCACAGAAACAAAAATATGACATAACATGCGGTCACGATAGCAAGCACAGGGAAGAAAAATATCGAGAAAATATACTTATATGCATATTATGCAAATATATTTTACATTAACATACAATGTTATAAGAATGTTAAATAATATGAATGCATGTTTAAAAAAGGCTACAGCTAGGTGGTTTCATGTTGAAGTAACAAATAACCTGAGACATCTTCTATGCTTTCACTGGAATAACAATCTTTAAATCTACAGCAGATGTAGAACACATTGACAGTAGTTGAATTCTCAGCTAAATTATACTAAAAATGTGCTGTTCTCTTTCAAAATGACATGGCAGCTGGAACCAGTCCGAGGGAAGGAAAATGTGCTGTACATTTACAGTACTTACAAAAGATTCATTTCACTGTTGATGGACACTTAAAATGCTTGTTTGAAATATTATAAACTTGTATATGTCTCCAAAGACCTACAACACTCCCATGATCAGCTTGCTTACTGCACAAGAGAAAGCAAGAGACCATTAAAAACTAGGCCCATTCAGGACTGGGAAAAGATGTATTATGACATATAGAAGCCCAAGAAATTTTAGCAGAGAAAAATAAATTCGGCTTGATGAAATTGTAGTTGATGGATCTGCAATATAAATAACTTATTTTAAACTTACCAGTGTAACTCTACTGCTTTATGATTACTGTATATGGCAGCATTTACAAAGGATGTTACTAAATACTGACTTTATACATGATTATAGCTGTTTGAAAATTTCTATGACAATCAAAGTTTGGTAGTGATAATATACAACACTTACTTTCTCAAGGCTTGCCGCTTTGACGACACCTGCCTTTCAATTTAAAAAGTTTCTCTGAAGTGAATTCTATGTTAAAGTGTCCATAACCTTAGAATGAATGTGTTCATGTGTGTGTGCATACATATATTTTGCTTTGCAGTATGTGCCTTAAAGTACACACAGTTCTTTGCTACATGTATTCACACATACATGAGTATGGTCTACATAGTAAAAGTTCATATATATATTTTTTTATATATAAATATATANAAAAAACTCAGTCACTCAGTTAACATAGTATAGCCAGTAAATTAAGTTGAAAAGAGAAAATGTGAATGGAAACACCATTCTTGACCATCTGTCGATGGCATTCACATCCGTTAGATTGGGGATTTTTATTTTCAGTTGCGAAGACCTTCTTCGTAAATGGCCCCTCTTGCTATGGGCGCCTGTTCTTTCTGACGAACGCCTTCCAAGGCTTTCACGATGTGAGCTTTGTTTTCTGTACTGGATTCCTGAGTTGTCAAAGGATATAGTTGAATTTCGGGCTTCCGTAACGCTGGTGGTGATCTCATTGCTTGCCACCTCGTTGTGAATTTCAAGCGATGTTAGCAGAATGTTTCCATGGGTGTCCACCTAGGGGGCAAAAATAGAAACATAAATTCTTTCAAAAGACTTGACATCAGTGAGCAGAATGCGGGTGTATGTAAATCTCCAACCCCATACATATCTAAAAAAAATAATGTATTAATTTTAAGCATGTGATAATCTAAAAAAAAAAAAAGGCAATATTCAGCTGCCTAAAATTAGGTGAGTACTTAAATACTTTCACAAACAGGGTTATCATCATACTACCAAACATCAAGTACAAAACCCTACTTGGCAAACTCCACCATTTTCTTCTCCCTCTAAACCAGCCACATTTTAAAGGATGGTGCATTTCAGTGAAACCTCTGCATAGCTGGCAATGGAGGGAGAGAGTAAGGGATGGATCCTCTCTGCTACAGCAGGAAATTAAATTAAACTGGACTAGCTTTTTTTCTTCCTATCTGGGGATCTTAAACCAGGTAAAAAAAGTGCCTGTGAAGTTTGCTAAAATCACAAGAGCAGTTCTGGTGTGCTGAACTCTGCATTTTACAATCACAGAGCTTATTTCCAACTGATCTCCTAAAGCTTTCCTTCCAAAGTCATTTGCACAGTTTTCCAATCATAGCAATTCTTAACTGCAGGAATTTTCTGGGTGATCTTGAAAACCAATGAACTTAAGGCACAGAAAAAAAGCTGCTGAACTGAGGAAACAGATGGCACTCTTCCCTTCCACCTCTCTATTCTAGAGGCAGTGACCAGTGTTTAGCACAAACTATATTTATCATGCTAACAAAGTCAATACTTTTGTTGAGAGAAACTTGATTTCTATGTAGATATTTTGGTTTAGTATTAATAATAATTTGCTTAATTTAATAGCAACTGCAACTACAGCAAAGTCAATGTTTGTGTTAATAGTAAACTATACTCAGTCAAGGACTGGGCATCACTCTGCTAGACAAAAAACCAGATCCCTGGTCAGCCACATGACAGAGAGCTTCCATACAAAAATCATCAAAACCACATATAAATTTACAAGCACAGAGCAATGCAAGGCCATCTTCAGTAACAGAAAAAAAGGAGTCCTGATCATTTATAGTCTTAAAATCTGGGCCAGACTCTCCAGTCCTCCTGAGTGGCAAAAGAGGAGCAGCACAGAGTTGTGAACGGCTCCTTCAGTCTGGAAACCTTAGCAGTTGCCATGAGTGACACTGATAAGAAGTTCCAAGCAATGCTGACTCTGCATTTGGTAGTTTCAGCTCATGGGGCAGAATATCCCCTGTGCCCCAGGCCCTACATACTGGAGGATATGCAGTCAGTACAGGCAATGCAGGGATCAGCTCCAAATTTTCTGCCAGTTTTGGGGCAAGAAAAAAGATAGCTGAAGGTAAAATAAATGCTCTGTGCAGGGTATTTTCAGACAGTTAACACACGTGTGACTCTGTTCAAGATAATTTAGCTCTCCATGTCAGAAATAGATAGTGAATCATGGAATACAAGATAATTTCCAGTTTTGCATATGCAATTTATTAATCCATAATTCATCATGCAATTAAAACATTTTTCTAACCTGCCACATGATCTAGCTGTGTGATCTGTGTAGCAGTTGAACATCTCATTCTAGAAGCATCAGCTTAAAAGTGGTTGTAAAACCAGACTATTGTCAGCCTATTGTTATTTCAGCCTTCTGAAATTTGCAGAGTCATCTGATACCATGTCCTTCGCAATCCATCTATGTGATGGATTAAAAGTATGTGCAGCTATGTGTCTGTCCATATGCATTTAACTTTTTCATTCTTATTAAAATTTGTGAAATGGATACTTCTTTCATCAATTATTGATGCTTCAGCTTATCTCTTTTCAGGGAAGACAATTATGATAGTAAATCAGTAATGCTTTGCCAAGCTGCTTGCAAATGGAAAAAAAGAATATAAAATGCTATGAATGATATACAGGCAAGTAGGGAAAAAATCCTAAGGTATCTAACAAATCCTGCTGCTATAGGCAGCGGCACATTATGCTGATGAGTGCTTATAAATAAAAATAAACAACATGAACATTATTTTCATAATGGCACAGAGAAGCATCAGTGGTGATTAAGAATTTATTTTCTCCATGGCAGAAACCCTTAGGGTACAAAAGTAAGATCTTGAGTTTGTAGAAAGGAGTTCATGCTGTTGAGCAGTCTCTCTAACCACGGAATAAACACAAGTGTAAAATAAAGTCATGGATATCATTACTACTTATGGTGGTCTCTGAAAAGAACTGATTCAGTTCCTTCTATTTGTTTTTCCCACTAAGAGTAGAAGCTATGATCAAGATATTTTTTTATGTAATGCATAAAATATCTCAACAACCAGATTTTTCCTTATGAAACTTAAAAGTAAATCTCTCATCCAGACCTCCATGGCATCAAATGTCATCTCCTTTCCCATTTCCTCCCAGGCTTTGAGAAATGTCCTTCAGCTTACTAAAAATGTCATAGCAGTGACCATTTTGGTGGGTTTCACCCTGAGAGCTCTGTCATCCCCTTGCAGGTCTCCACTCCTCTCCCTTCCACCACCACTGATGCCAACTGCTCTTTCTCTCAGGACTTCCTGATCTCTCCTGAATCTGTCTGCTACCTACAGATACACAGGCATCAGCCCATCCTGGGTACTTTGTCCTTCTGCACTGAGCCTGGACTGCTGTGAGCTGTCAGCTGAAAGCTTATATTATGGAGGGTACACTTATGCATTCAGGCTTCTTATTCCTATTATTTCCTTGCATGGCATAGTTTTCTTCACCTTATCTGCCAACTCCACGCGCCACCTTAACATGGCTTCTGCCTTTGATGTGCCAACTTTTCACTGTTTGTCACTGCATCTAAAAATCAAACCACAATGGTGGTCAAGAAAGTTGCAACTTCCGTGTAAATTCTTTTTCTGAAAATACCATTATGTCTTATGAAGCTTCATGACAGTATACATCTTTCTCAAAATGTCAAATGAAATGTTTTTAGAAAGACAATTTGAAATGCATCTCTGTTAATGGAGCAACAGGCTTGCATGTGAAATATGAGGAAGGAGCAGATGGAGAGAAGAAGGGGTCTGCAAAAGCTAAATAAGCCTCTGGTCCACAGATAGTCTTGAGATTTATTCTCTCAAATTGATTCCTTCAGAGGTTTTGGATAAACCACCTAAGTCCTCAACAACATTAGAGCACTACATGCTAATACTTTGTGACAATCTTAAGGTGATGTCTTAAAGTATGAATACTTAATACATGCAGCATGTTAAAAAGTATTTGCACATAAACATGACTTCAGAATCATTTAAGCAATGATTTAAATTACTTTGACAAGGGTACACAAGCTCTCTCAACGAATAAAGATGCAAACCAATAATGGCAGGGTATCCTGTGCAAGTCACCTCATGTTTGCCTGAATATACAGGGAAGGCAAAATCCTCCATGAGTGAACATGAGTGCTGCTCAGTGGCTCCAGGGAAAACGTTACCCCAGGTACAGATTTAGAAAAGTCGCTGACTGGATTACAGACAGTCATGGCTACATATGAAAAACAAGGCCAATGTTTTTGATAAAACTTTAGTTCTATACCCTAAGACCCTTAGAATATAATTTTATCACCTGGCTCAAAAATGCTACTCTGTGCACTCCCCAAAATGCTAATACCAGGCTTTACTCTCAAATGCCATTATCAGAGATGACACTGTGGATTTGGCCAATTTCCCCTCACTTCTTACCATCCTTCTTTTACCAAAATATTTCTCTTTCTTTACTTCTCTGCCAACCCTGTGCTTCCATTCATTTTGCAGTCTTCTATCTGCCCACTGGCTCCACGTGAAGTCATTCCTTCCCATTTCTCCACTGTGGTCTTCATGGCTGGTTTTCATCTCGGTCCCAACACAAGCAAGGGTTGGTGGTTTCCTTGGAGTGTTTCCCAATGAACTCACCAAAACAGATGAAAACAGCTGAGTACCAAATCATTAATTAATTCCCTGCTGAATCAGCATGGATACAAATATGCAAAACTAGTGCTCTTATTTCAGAATCAATTGTTATTAAACTCCATCCCTCCCAACTCCAAGTAGCTACAGCTCCTGCACCAAGGTGAAGTGACTGAATCTCACGTAAGTACATTCTGAGAAGCAGATTCCCTTTTGAAGGTTCACCTTTTCTGAACAATTGATACTACAGTTCAAGTGAAAAATTCAAATACTCCAGCAGCCTAATGTCATTATACAAAAATGATCGTCACTCACCTAACTGAAGCCAGCAGGAGGAGAATTAAGATAAGGTTCACAAAGAAACTGCTCCGTGTGCTCTTGGAGGAACACCACGGCACCAGTGCACTCAACTTGTACTGTATGTTCTAGGTCCAAAACTTCATGTCCTATTGTATCTGGGAAGTCCTGAGTCTGCTTCTTAATTCTACCCAGGATCCAGGCTCATTTAGATGTTAGCTATTTTATTTTTAAGGAACAAGATATAGCAACTGCTACTGAATATCTTTCCCCAATATGTTTTTGAAAACTTCACCTTTAAAATCAGTTTGAAAGCACTTTACTTGGGCTAGGAAACTATCATAAGGCTTGATTTATTATTAGGTAGAGTCTGAATTGTTTCAAGTTCACGTAGTTTAATATTCCATAAATTTTAAGGAGTCTTTCACTCTACTATACAAAAGAGGAAGCATTTTGTTCAAACCCCATAGGTATGTTTAGTTGTTCATCAATCCCAAATTTTTAAACACCTTGTAAACACTTCCCATCATGTGAAGAAAGATAAATGCAAATAGGGGGTTTAAATAACATAATGAAAAGCTCTGTCTCTGTTGTTAGTCTCGCATTATTTTACATCAAAGTTAGTATAAAAGTACATACAGAATCACAGAATATTCTGAGTTTGAAGGGACCCACAAAGATCATCAGGTCTGACTCCTGACCCTGCACGGGACAGCCCCAACACCATGTGCCCAAGAGCATTTTATCTAAACACTTGTTGAGCTCTGTCAGGCTGGTGCTGTGATCACTTCCCTGGGGAGCTGTTCCAGTGCCCAACCACCCTCTGAGTGAACAGCATTTTTCTAATATCCACCCAAAGCCTTCCCTGACACAGCTTCAGGCCATTCTCTTGGGTCCTGTCACCGGTCACCAGAGAGATCAGTGCCTCTTTCACCTTCTTTACTTATGCATAAATGGCTTTCCAATGTATAGAACAATATACAATCAGGCCTTAAGTTTTATCTGGGCTTAAAGCTAAATTCATAGACCATCTTATGCTTTGGATATTTTAAAAATAATTTAAAACTGCAAGCAAAACAAAAATTATAGTATTGAGTGTTCTCCCTGAGTCTAAAAGTTGATACTTCTCTCACTTCCATTTAAATATGTTAATATTAATTAATAAGTACCAAAAAAATAAGAGTTAATTATGTTATATCAGCTTAGCAGATGAGCCCAGGATACCCAGCAGAACTGGGAAGATGGAAAGACCTTGAAAAACATGGAAAGTATGAAGAAGCAAATTAATTAGGAACATCCGTATTATTATCACTGTCTATCAAGTAATAATGAAGTTTGGCAATTAACCTTTTTGTATTTCAATGGGCAAAGAAAAGGAAACCAATGCAGAGTCCCCCTGTGCCCTGTATTTCACATTGTCTGCATTATTACAGTCTCTGAGCTGTACTATGAATTACACATACTACTTACTGTCTCAGGATTTGCACGATTCATATTTGTGCAAAGTAGCTGAAAAAACAAATTAGTACATGTATGAGTCTCCCAGTGCACCATGAATGTCCCCACCATGAGCTACAAGATGAGAGTTCTTCCCACCAGAACTGTGCTTATCACCCTTGACAGATATATTTCAAAAGTTGGTACATACTCATCACACTCATAGTTCAAAAATATCCCACTGTTCAAAACAGCAATGAAAAAAATATCTAGGAAAGATGAAGATGCACAGGAGAATACTGCCAGTTTTTCTATTCTTGTACTTCCCAATTTAAACTGAGTGATAATTCTGCCACAGAAGCCAAGATATTAATTTTCAGAATAAAATCCCACTTATCAGAAGGGTTGCTACAATTAACAAAACTGCTAAGTAGATGTAAGTGGCCTGAGCCTCTATTCTCAGCAATGCCTGGTGGGAAGCTGCTGCCTTGGCCAACAGCGGGGGTTTGAGCCAGGAATCTCCAGAGCTAAAAATACATGCAGACACTGCCTGATGAGATGGGCCTTTTTATAAAGGGTTATGCATTATTCTTGTCAGAGGAAGCTCTTCCTACATGTCTGACAGCCATTAGGGGTTTTAAGCTTGAATGAGCTTGTGCGATAGTTACCCTCCTGATTGATACTCCGGGACTGAACTTTTGGTCCCACCAAACTGAAAACGTAAATTGTCAGTTTGAAACAAAAAGCAATGTTTTTAGCAGGGGACTTTAACATATCACATAACCTCTGTGGATTGGCCCAGAAGGAGCAACATCCAAAACACATGATCACCATCTGGTTATACAAGTAGCCTCTACAACAAGAGTGAACAAGTGAGAACAGGATTGCCTTAAAGCTCTCTCATGCTGATTTAACTGTAAATTAGGCTGTATCTGAGCCTTATTTAAGAGAAAAAATTTAGGTAGCAAACCTGAACACTTTGAGAGCTACAAATGAAGCCTGGGTCTGCCAACACAAACAGGAGAAATGGATTTGATTCATAACAATGGTGATCAGTTTTCAAAGTAAACATTTTTAGAGACCACCTATTCTTTTCTGAGTTTGTCCACAATCAGAGAACTTTAATTTATGCATCGATACCATATAATGAGAAATATTTTATAAGAAATAAAAATTAATTTTTTCCTTTATCCTAGACCTTGCCCTCATATATGAAGCAGAGTGTCAAGGTTTTCAAAAGAGAGTTTTCAATCCCAAACTGGTATGTGTACAAAAATTGGTTATACACACAAAAAAGCAGCATCCTATTTTGTCTCAGTATCTATGGTTTACTGTGATAGGCTGGAACAATTCAGTGAGGAATACTATTTACAGTGCATTATCTGAAATAAAGTGTGATGCAAAAGCAGTGAAAAGAAGAGACAGCTAAGTGTGAAATTTTCTTTGTAGTCAGCTGCTGATCCACAGATGAGTCACTCGTAAAGGCTCACTCAGGTTTCATCTCATCACCAGCTCTGAATCTTCTGAAACCTTCTCCAGATATTCAATTTAGTAATACGTGCTTCAGCTATCATGCCACCTTCAGCAGTGCTACACAGGAGAAGACAGGGCAGAGTTTTTCCTCTCCCCACTGCTTCTCTATGTCACCTCTGCAACGTGAAGACACTGGCTGTGCCAATTCCGTGCTGCAAGAGCAATTCTTTCCCTTACACCTGGAGCTATTTGGCTCATTGGTTTCAACACATGGACAGAGCTGGACACCAAGCCATAATGGGAGCATTGAAGCCAACAGACAGCTCAGCAGCAGCAGCAGCTGCTGGAGCCCTCCCTCAACACAGCAAGCATTAGCGGTATTATATCAGGTTAACTAAGAAAGAAATACCTAAAAGCCTGGCACTGGAGAGGCACAGCAATAGCAGCAGCACCAAAATCGGGGTGGCTGTGCAAGTTTTGTCTTTTCAGACCCATAACCTCTGACACAGGACTATGCAAATGCATTCATTATGAAGAAGAGTTACTGAGCGTGAAGAGTAACTGCTTTGCAAAGCAATTATCAAATACAACACAAACATACCCGCATCTGTGGATTTTGTGGTCTAGAGCATTTTTTTATTAAAGCTCCCCTGCTCTACAGTCCAGTAAGACTAAAAAGCATGAAAAGCCCTTTTGCTACTATAAGAGGAGTGTTTATAACCAATCTTGCTAGCTTGCACTCCAGACTTCAGTTCTCTGATGTATAAAAAATAGACTACTGTAGTAGTATCCATGCTGGTTCTACTGGTTTCCATGGGCTAAAACACTTCTGAGTGAAAATAACAGGCCATTTTCCCACTGCCTTCTCCCTTTGCCTGAGAGAAAGACACTGTCTCAGCAGCACTGCCAGTCTTGGGAACCATAAAAGCAAAGCTTGAGCTCAGTGCCTGAGTACCAGGCAATGTGTTGAGCTGCCCCTTCTCTACTAGTGCTGCCTCCCAACACAAGAGGTTTCCACAGCACCACAGCACCTCCTGACTCTGGCTGGACCTGATACAGCCCCAAGTTTTTCTGTCACTACACCCACAAGTTACAGCATCTGTTGTGGGCAATAAATTGAATAATA
Organism: Vireo altiloquus; assembly: GCA_013396875.1. Taxonomy (NCBI): domain Eukaryota; kingdom Metazoa; phylum Chordata; class Aves; order Passeriformes; family Vireonidae; genus Vireo; species Vireo altiloquus. Next base: position 884,286 of record VZRF01007209.1, read on the forward strand.
TTTATTTTTTTATCTGGTTCAGTTTGGTTTATGTTTTGTTTTGTTTTGTTTCATTTTGTTTTGTTTTGTTTTTCCAGCGCCCTGAGCTAGTATTCTTAATCAGTGACAGGGAGCTCATGCACATGGTTCATAAACAAGCAAATTCAATTACTAAAATGAAACAGCAACAGAGCAACCCAAAATAGCAGTCAGAAATAAACTAATAATAATGTCTTCTTCCAGATCTATATTTGAACATTTTTCAATCTCCTTTCCAGCACAGCATACATTTGACAGTCATGAAATAGTGGTGATAAGTGCAAAGTGGGCTGCCTGCTTTTGGCATTCTTCCTTTCTTTAAAAATGTCACTCAGCCTCAAATAACATGAGATTGGAAGTATTTCCCAGGATTAAAAACCTTCCCCTTCTGAATGGAATCACACTCCATGGAAGACTGAAGCCTCAGCAAAACCACAAAGCAAATAATTTCATTGAACTTGCATGAAGCAGTCTTCATGCGTGTCTCTGAGCCTCCCTTACTGTGCAGTATTGGTGTACACTGTGTGAGCCTCTCCCAAAACATCCAGCACCTGAGACCAAACTCTAAAGCAAGAAGCAAGCAACTGTGATTTCCATCACAGATTCAATGATTTTCAAGAGTCACCAAAGGAGAGACTGGAAGTTAATCACTCTTTACTATCCCTAAATAGATCAGAACCAAGGTTGCAGAGCTTTCAGATACTGTCTTCCATAGAAAGTTTGCTAAAAACTCTAGCATGACCCCAGTCCTGCTGCATCCATAGATATCTGTATAGCATGGTAAATAGTGGACATGATCCAGAACATAGAAACAGTTTTCATTTTCCTGCTTCAAGGATGTGGTGTCTTGAAGCTATGGTAAACTTTGTCCAAATTAGATCTGTTAGATGTATTTTCCCTGAGATGTGAATCTTGAAATCCATAGGACCTCTTGCTTGTTCTGATCAATTCCCTATGCTTTGCATTTGCCAGTGTTTATCAAATGAGAAATTCAAATCTGACATCCTACATCCACTGAATCTTACATCTAAAGATGTAAAGATTGGATGGAAAGAAAAGATTGGAAAGAAAAAGATGGAAAGAAAGATTTCCAATTAGCTCCACCTAATGTTTCTGTCGCATGCTGGCACTGCTTCTCTGAAGGCACTGAATCCAGAAACTGCTACAAAGCTTTGCTGAACTCCCCAGCAGAGGCCTGGAAACAAAATGTTTTCCACACAGAAAGGGACCATACCATATTATTTATCCTGTGTCATTTGAACAGAAAATATTCAGTCAATATGTGTATATTTGATTCTACAAAGCATACAGAGTTCCCTTTCACACCAAGGGACAAAGTGACACACTCTTCTTTAAACTCTGGTATGTTGAATTTGTATCCTTATTTGAGAGAAACATAGAATCTCTTAGGTTGAGAAGTCCCCTAAGGCCATTGAGTCCAACTGTTAACCCAGCACCATGTTCACCGCTCAAGCACGTCCCCACATTTGGCATCCACGTGACATTTGAACACTTCCAGTGATGGCAATTCCACCACTTCCCTGGGCAGCATGTTCCAATGCCTGACTTCCTTTTCTGTGAATAAATGTTTCCTAATATAGAATCTAATCCTCCCCTAGTGCAATCTGAGGCCACTTCCTCTCATTCTGTCACTTGCTACATGGGAGGAGACCAACCCCCACCGCACTACAACCAAGTCTCTAAGTGCCACATCTGCATGTCTTTTAAATATCTCCAGGGATAGGGATTCAACCACTTCCCTCGGTAGCCTGTTCCAATGCTTGACAACCCTTGCTGTGAAGAAATTTTTCATTCAAGCATGGTTGATATTAAACCAGCAGAAAAATCAGAACAGTTCGTGATAGTTGCTTGGGAAGCTTCAGAAACAAAAGAAAAGGTTGTTAAGTCAAAAAAAAGGAAAAAAGATTGCTATATGGTATGAGCAGATCCAGAATAAAGAAATGGCATGAACTGGGTATGAAAATATACATTTTCATTAGCTAAGGTACTAATGATTATTTTGACAATGTAGACAAATTGATCTCAAGATAGAAGAACTGTCAGGTGTGGGGTAGTATTGGACCCATTAACAAGTCTTGTACTGAATTATGTAAATCATTTAAATGGATGAGATTCACCAGATGGTTTCCAGCAGGATAACTAAACCTTAGTGCATACATCTGCATTACCTGCTTGCAGTTAAAATCTTCTCCATGGCTTTCAATTCAGATACTCTTTTATTTCCCCATCTGGATTTTTTTTTATTATTATTATGACTATTTATTTTTCCAGTAAAGAGAATTCCTTTTTCCTCATATCTTAGTTCTAGGTAGTGCTGCCAACTGTGATGAGAATCTGGTTGGAATAATAGAGTGGACAAAAATGTGTTTATTGGTTCAGAATTGTTTCACATATATGAGTGCTGATAATTAGGTGTAGTTCTGCATTACATTTACTATAGCAGACAGAATCATTAGGATAAACAAATATAGCTTGAAATTACTTTTATGATACTGGTTTTGATAAACAGGTAGTTGTTTTGTCACTGTGAACTCTTTGAATTTATAGCTGGTAGAAAAAAAGCAGTCTTACTCAACAGAACTGAATGAAAAAGCCTCACTGGAAGCATTTCAGTAAAAAAAAAGAAAGATGTTCTATTCAAACTGACATGGCTTGTTAATGTCAGATACTGCTGAATACCTTGAATTTTTTTTCCAAAGATTAAAAAAGGAGGTATTCACTGGATAAAGTAATACTCTAGGCAAGGAAATAGGCTGGAGCATACTCAGCACAGACCTTGCCAATACCATGCTTCAGAAATCAATTTGAAAGTTTCTCTAGGATTTACACTTTTCTGCTTGTCTTAAACAGCAGCAGATGACAATGCCACACACAGCATTGAACTACGCTGGCCAATTGATTAGTGTGGCAGAACTAATCCTTTATCTGCTTTCTCCCATGGTAAATGCATCTGCTCTAAGTGAAGTGAGGAAAAATGTGCTCAGATCCTGGATTCGCTTACATAGGCAATGTACAGAAGCACTTAAAGTCCCAGTTAGATTGTATTTGATTTAGACAAATAAATGCCTTTGTAGATCTAAGCCTTTATTTCCAAGCTAGGCCTCCTACTGACTTCCTCTTACACTTACTTGTGATACAGATCATACTCACTTCCACGTCTGTATGCCCACATAAATTCTTCTACGTCGGTTCCTGAATATGAAAATGCCCAAGTTTGTCCACAAAAAGACGTGGTTGGTTGTCACCAGATGGTGATGTTTTTAGGCAAGGTTTTTTGGTTTTTTTTCATACCAATAGTTTTTGCCATGTAAAAATAGAGAGAATATATATAGATTAAAGAAACCTACCCGAGTGCCTTCAAACCTTGAGCGATCGTTGTTTGCCTTTGCTGTTTTTTCTGCAAGTTTCTTCTGCCTTTGAGGGCCTTTTCCAAAGAAAATGTAGTTGACGAAGGCGTATTCAAGTAAGGCCAAGAAGACAAACACAAAGCAGCCCATGAGATACATGTCTATGGCTTTAACATATGGAATTTTAGGCAAAGTCTCTCGCAGGTGAGTGTTGATTGTTGTCATAGTCAGCACAGTTGTAATTCCTACATAAAGAAAAGAGATCACATATCTTACAACTCCAAGCATTTAATTTTATTCTCCTTCTTGGCAAATATGCCTTGTCAGTGGGAAGAACCTTAAAAATTTGTAAATGATGTCTTGAAAGTGACATCACTGCAAAAGAAAGCAAAATTAAAACTTGGTACATTATTATTCTGTTACAATTATTTCCTTCATATGAGCGAGGGAACAGCTAAAAAGGGGTTCTGGCACCACTGCTTTGAGTTAACTTAGCTTCATGGAAGCCAGTATAGCTGTACTGAACATCTCTTCCATGGAGATCAAAGTGACGTGCAACAGGAACAGTGCTCTTCTCTCACAGTTTTAAATTTCTAAGAGTTAGGCAGTGGGTTGATGTTAGTCCTGTTCGGCCTCCCTGTGGTAGATGGGGAGAGACAGGCACCTTTCTAGAGCAGTTCATCCCATCTGTTTTAGCTACCTATTTCAGGAAAGGACAATGTATAAGTGGAATTTGAGATTACTCATTTGGAGCAGTAGGCTAGTTACATAGAAAGAAGTGAGGTGAGCAATGACAGACAGACAGGTATGTGAATTTTTGGAAGGAAGAAGGAGGGAGAGCAGCCTTTTTATAGCAACAAGCTGCATACTAATAAAATATCTACAAAATATCTGCATCAACCTTATGTCAAGTTATTTATCTAAGGATGGACATAGCACCTGAAAATATATTACAGAGCACTATTTTGAAAATCTGGAAAGAAAAGCAAATTTATTGTCAGTCTGCCTGAACTCACAATAAACTGCAGGATCTGTATCTCGGCTAGAAATTTTATGGGAATTGCAAATCACAGGTTGCTGAAAACACTGATTTGTGGAATAAGTCTACATTTCAAGGCAAGTCATTCTATTACGTCTCCTCCATTACTATTTTCTTTGATTCCATAATTATACCATCAGTTTATAAGTAGTCACTAAAATACAGGCAGAACAAAAATAAAGGACAAAATAAAATTGCTGCCATATAATAATGCACAGCTTCTTTTACCTGAAGAGACAGAAATAAAGACAACATAACTCCAAATCAAGCTGTCAGTGTAAGCAGTGTCACTCCAGGGAACTGTAGTAATACCCTATGAGATTGTGTAACAGATATTTTGTATATTTAGTAGGTTAGTGTCATGCGGTTTTCAGTGCTTTTCCTCTGAACTGTGAAACGAGTGTGCATTGATGTCAGATGTCTGGTGATCTGGAAGATTAAGCACACTGAATTGAAAGGGGGCTATCACTAACCAAAGAGAAATACATTCTCTGAGAGAGCCTGAAACCCTGCGGCCAAATGTCCTTCTGAAGATCAATAATTTATTTTAAAGCACAGCTGGAGGAGAAGAAGCTGACAGTCCCCTAAGACAAAAAAATAAGATAATCGTGTGATTATAGTCCTTCCCACAAGAAAGGACTCTAAACATTATTTTCCTCCTCACTCAAAGGACTGAATTTAGGAACTTATAGGGCTAACTAGCAAAAAGTCAAGAAAGCAGAATTGGTAGATTTGCGTATTTCTCTTGAGATCAGCCCTATATTCCCCTCTATCTGCAGTGTCCATAGCACATAGTCTCTGGAATGAGCTGGCCTTTGCTTTGTACCTTGGCTTCACTCTGGAGGCAACTATTGGATTCAGTGCATCAAGGGATCAGGCACAGGGGCAAAACATGGAAGTGAATGAATAGAATCATGCTCTTACAGAGAACACAGGCTTCTTGCAGGGGTTGGGTAAAAGTTTCTCTGTGTCCCAAGAATTGCACAGGGAATGCTTCCTCGAACAAATACCTAGGAAATCAGGTATACTTTCTCTGTTCAGAGCCAATTACATATGTCCAAAGGTGCTATGTTGCATTTAAACTTCTATACCACTTCATATTAGGGTACCACATAATTTCACAGATGATACTTTACTGAGAGCAGCTGTTGCCTCCCCCAGAGGCAGGAAGGCCCTGCAGAGACCTCGACAAATTAAGAGGACTGGGTGGGCAATCACCAACCATATGAAGGGGAAGTGCCAGATTCTGTACCTGGGATGGGGCAAATCTCAACGTACAGACAGACTGGGGAAAAAAAGGCTGGAGAGCAGTACTGCAGAAAGGGCTAGGGGTGCTAGTTGACGGCAAGTTGAACATGAGTCAGCAGTGCCCTGCCAGTGCCCTGGCAGCCAGGATGGCCACCCATGTCCTTGGGTGTATCAGGCACAGCATCGCCAGCTGGGCAAGGGAGGGGATTGTCCCGCTCTGCTTTGCACTGGGGCAGCCTCACCTTGAATTTTGTGTGCAGTTTTGGGCACCAGAATATAAAAAAGATACCGAAGTTTTAGAAAGTGTCCAATGGAGGGCAATGAGGATGGTGAAAGGCCGTGAGGGGAAGCTGTTACCCCAAGCAACTTAAGTTACTCTGTCTATTCAGCCTGAAGAAGATTGAGAGGAGACCTCACTGAAATCTACAACTTCTTCATGAGGGAAAGAGGAGGGACAGGCACTGATGTCTTCTCTGTGGTGACCAGTGACAGGACCCACACAGTGACAGGACCCAAGGGAATGGCTTGAAATTGTGTCAGTAGAGGTTTAGGTTAGATATTAGAAAAAGGCTGTTCACCCAAAGTGTTGTTGGGCACTGAACAGCCTCCCTAGGGCATTGGTCACAGCACCAAGCCTGACAGAGTCCAAGATGCATTTGGACAATCCTCTTGGGCCCATGGTGTGATTCCAGGAGATGGTGCTGTGCAGGGTCAGGAGCTGGACTTCTGTGGGTCCCTTGTGGGACCTTCCAACTCACCATTTTCTGTGATTCTGTGATAGCAGCTTAAGTCTCATAAGAGGGGCTATACAAAGGAACACGGTTCAGGGATACTGAACTTTATTATACAAAAATCGCAGATAAAATCATCAAGGCACTAATTGTTTTCTGAGAAGAAACTATTAGATGGATTTTTGTCCTCTCAAAAGGACTTCCTATCAATTGGAAATAGAACATCTGGTCTCCTGAGCTTGCCTTGTACTCTCTGATTTTTGTTCTAATATTTTTCTTACAGTACTTGATGAACTTGTGCTACACAGAAATAGGCCACATGAGACAGTCTTGTTCCTCAAACAAGGAAAACTCTCATGAACGTGTAATAGAAGGGCACGGAATGTCACTGGGTATGGTAACTTCTGTCTAACCATCTGTTCCCTGCAGTCCTGGTCAGTGTGTATCTAGATGCTGATTGATGTGCTTGAAGTGCTCCCCTCACTTGGTCCACCTGGGTGGATCTCTGGTATCCAGTAGTTCATTTATGAACACATCAGAGATTTTGGACTCTATGCCCCACTTCCTACAAAGCTACTACTTAGCTTCAGGCTGCTAAACAAACACTGGCTGCTGAGTGACAATGCCAGACTGTGTCATGCCCATAAGCACCAGCTAATCCACAGTATCTGCAGAATTACTGCACAGTAACTGGAGTCAATCTACAATACCTCCAGCTACCCAAATTCAAATGCTGGGACATAATATGTTGTACAAAGGTGGCTATGCTGCCTGCTTTGGTATATGGGACCTTGGGAGGTGTAGGGTAAGGAAACAGGGAATCATAGGGACATGAGCTGGAGTTTGGGTTTACTGTGGTACGTTACAGAAAAATAAGGGAACTAAGGAATATGTTCCTGTTTTAAGAAAATAAGAGAATACAGCACAGATTTAGTGACAAGTTTTGGGTAGGACGGTACATGTAATTGGGAAGCACAGGGTTGAAGACAGAATTTGGGACAAGATGACAGGCAGAAGTTTTTATAAGGATTTATAGATCGATTTAATCTTCCTTAGCTATATCTAACCCTGAGTATGTAAAAGATGAAATATTTGCCATGAGATACTGTCAGAGAGTCTGCCCTGGTTCTGGCCAGGACAGGGTTATTTTCTGCAGTAACCAGGAGGGGGCATGGCTAGGACCCAAGGGTTATTCTATACCACCTCACATTATTGCCGCAGGTTGCAGGAAGGGAATCTTTTTCTGGGAGGAAGGCTTCTCTTCCAGGCTGGGGCAGTGTGGCCACCGTTGGGTAGCGAGTTTTGCAATGAGCATTTTTGCTTGTGAATCACTCTCTCTTTTGTACATTTTTGTTATTAGTATGTTGCTGATACTGTTCAGTTTCTTGTCTCATTGCTGTTTCCGGCAAATTGTTCTTGCCTCAACCTGGGATCTTTGTCTTTTGCGCTTCCAGTTCTCTTCAGCCACCCATGGGGAAAGGGGGAGAGTGAGAAGCAAGCAGCAGTGTGGTTTTAATGGGAGCACTAAACTGGAGAATACCATTCCTAAACTACAACAGAATCACAGAATGGTTTGGCTTGGAAGGGACCTTAAACACACTGTCTGAGTTTGCTGCCATGCCCAGGGACACCTTCCACTAGATCACGTTGCTCAAAGACACATCTAACCTGGCCTTCAACACTTCAAGGGATGGGGCATCTGCAACTTCTATGGGCAACCTGTTCCAGTGCCTCACCACAATTACAATCAAGAATCTCTTCCTAATCTAAATCTACACTCTGTCATTTTGAAGCCATTCCTCCTTATCCTGTCACTACATGTCCTTGTATGAAGTCCCTTTCCAGCTCTCTTACAGGCCCCTTTTGGGTACCGGAAGGTGCTATAAGGTTACCCCAGAGCCTTCTCTTCTTCAGGCTGAACAAACCCAAGTCTCTTGGCCTGCCTCGAAAGGAGAGGTTCTCCAGCCCCCAACTGACTTTGTGGCCCTTTTCTGGACTCGCTCCAACAGGTCCACGACCTTCTTATGTTGGGGACCCCAAACCTGGATCCAGTATTCGAGCTGGGGTGTCATGAGAGCAGAGCTGAGGATAACAATCACCTCCCTCACCCTGCTGGCCACGCTGATTTTAGTGCAGCCTGGGACACAGTTGGCTTTCTGGACTGCAAGTGCACACTGATGGGTCATGTTGTTGGTCTTTGTCAACCAACATCCCAAGTCCTTCTCCTCAGGGCTGCTTCTCAATCCATTCTTTGCCCAGCCTATACTTGTGCTTGGGATTGCCTGTCCCACATGCAGGATTTTGCACTTGGCCTTGTTGAACTTCATGAGTTTCATGTGGGTTCACCTCTCAAGCTTGTCAAGGTCCTTCTGGATGGCATCCCTTCCCTTCAGCATGTCTGCTGCAAAATTTTCTAATCACCTTCCTTCATTTAAAGGATACCTTGACCTGAAAAGTTCTTGAGCAGGAATCACACACCTGTGTCAAATCCATGTTTTTCTGTCATGATGTAAATGACACTTTAGGCTGTCACAAACATGCATTTAACATACCATATACTCTGAGGGTTAGGTGGCATGTTATGGTCCATAGCTGATGTGCCCCTGTGAGCTGAACCAACAATGGTTCTTGAAGTCTGCTCCTGCCAGTGTCAGTTAAAGCACTCAGGACCTCAGGAGGGCGCTTGGAGCCACATTTGTGCTCCCACACTGAGTTGGACTAAAGCTCACACTCAAGTATGATTGTGGAGCTGGTCTCCTAGATGAACTTACTGACAACAACATTAACTTTGATGAGAACAAGTCTTGGGCCTGTATGAGCAGCTCATGTCAGAGATTTAGTTGTAGCTACACTCTTGCATGCAGGGGAAACTTATCACTTTTGAGGCAATACTGGATGACATGATTGTGACACAAATTATTCTGGAATATCAAAACACTGACATCATGTTGTAGTTTTTAACAGCCTCTGAAGGCACATTCAGTCTGACATTTTAATGTCCCACTCATTCTTAGCACATACCAAGGGCAACTCTTGCTGCTGATGCATCATAATTGATCCAGAATGACACCCATGATAAAATAGTGATCAGTATGGAGGGCATGTAGGTTTGAAGAATAAAGTAGCCAATATTTCTCTTCAACCTGAAGCTCAGTGAGAGTCTTGGATAGGCACCTGAGAAAAGAGAGAGGAAACCAGCGTTATTTATACTGAAGGAAAAACACTTGTGGATAGTTGCCTTCAGTTTCTGCAGAAACTAAAGCATTCACATTTTGTGGGGTAGCATGACATCTGCAGAACAGTAGGGAAGACACCTTCACTGTATTACTCACTGGTGTTAAAAGAAACCTTGCAGGGAATATCATGATAGCCAAGTAATTTGTGTTTGGGAAGAAAAGAGAGACAGTAAATTACTTTGGACTATTGAAGAGATAGGTGAGCTCTGGTTAGTTTGTAAAAACAAATGCTTTGGTGTCCAAGTAAAATGCTTATCCAAGTACATGGTTTTCTGTACAGAATTTATATTAATAGAATAGGTCATGTGCATAGTTTTTCATTTACAGTGAAGAGTTGTTCAAGAGATGAGACTTCTTAATTACATGTGAACTGTAAGAAACATGCGATCATGTGGCGTCAAAAATAAATTGTAATGAATTCCATTGAGGAAAAGCCTTCAGATTAGATCCTCTAATGTCAATTACAGGCAGCCAGAATTTTTCTTCCAAATATGTTAAGCAAAAAAAAGTTGCATTTTGCATATATATATATATGATTCATAACAGCTACAAACAGAAAAAAATTAACAATGAAAAAAATTAATAACCTCAACATCAACTTAACTTCAAATTGGTGTGTATCTTACTGAATTGGTAGTAATCTTACTGAATACATTTTAGACGTATATATATATTCAGACCAATATATTTAGAAATCTCAAACTGTTAAAAATAATTGCGACTTTTTTCACCGAATGCAAAGATGATTAAATCTGAGTACAGCTGTATAAGAAAAACGTAGTCATTCACACATTAGCTCCGTGATTTCAGTGTTCACACTACCAGTCTTAGATATGGTACTTCTAACAGCTCATCTATAAGAACTAGTTAGTCAACATCCTAAAAAACATTTTAGCACATACCAAAGACCCAACCAGGTATTAGAACACTTCCCACCCATTCTAATGTAAATATGTAGAAGATATGAAAGATTACATCAAGAAGAAAAAACGAAAAATTACAAACTTCTCTTTAAATTATACTCATATGTTTGCATATGAGCTTAAGAAATTACATTTGCCCATATACACACAAATGATTTTCTAAGAGAGAAAGGGAAAGAAGGAATAGAAAAGAGCAGATTTCTCTTCCTGATAGTTTGTTACACTTTGAGTGATATAACAGAAAAATTCCACACCATTTCCTGGCAGCAGAAGCATCAAGGTAGTATCAAACTTGTGCAAATATCTTTAACTGTTGTATCAAACAATCTCAGAACAACTATCACCAGGAAAAGAAATACCTGGTAGGTGTATCTGGTTGCTCTGATTACTTCAATCAGTAGCATTTTTTTTTCCAGAATGAAACGCCTTTTAGTTTCACCAATAGAGGTATATAGGTGGAGTCAGAAGAATGTATTCCATCCTGAAATACCGAGGTTTTCTGCTGTCTGAAGCAGTCAACACAATATTCAGCAAGGAATCATCTATACTGCAGCTTGCTTAACATCTTCATTTTCCATTGAACAATGTTTCATTTCAAAAGACAAGTTCTCTCATTGAAACCAGGCCTGCTTTTTTTTGCCTACAAATATTAACTTTTTCATTTGGCTTCTTATGAAAGTGTTTCTGTGGCCTTGTGTCTCCAGACTATATAAATAAAACAGAAGACCATAATGAAATAGGTAAACACTGCCATCATGAAATACATTAAAAATGCAGAAGACCTGATTACCTTTCTTCAATAAGAGCAGAGCATCAGACAGAAGTCTTTCTAAAGCTCTGTTGAGAAAAATTATTTCATATAATACATCTCTCTCTCAAAGGATTCTCTATAAATTTGTATAAAAATTTCCAAAAGTCCTGTCCAGGTCTGGATATCTGTGGAATATAATTGATAGAGGTGACAACTGAAAAATCTCCCATAAAATATGGATTCTTTGATTAAATAGTACAAAGTATTAATTCAAGAAAGTTCAGTTCAGGGATACAATAGAGCTGTATCCCTGAATCAAAGTCCTCCCTACGGTTGTTCCAGAGCCAAGGACCCTGGATACACTGGGGAAATTCAGAGAAAGTAGAGAGAACTTTGCCGTTGATAAAGCACAGAAAACAGTGTGGGTGAAAGAGGAGTGTGTCATCAGGGGAGAGAATAATTTGTCACACATGTTAGTAACATTTAGTACCAAAATCTCAAACACAGAAACAGTATAACAGAGTGAACTTTAGACATTTATCTGGAATGCTTCACCTGTGACCATCATCCATTACCTTATTGCTATTTCTGTCTAATTAGTTAAGGTTATTACTGAAACCGGTGAGACCTGGCCTTAAAGGTGGACTCCCCAGAGAGCTGACCTCAAGGCCAGAGACATCAACCCAAATATGCTTTAAGCACTGGGTTGTGTCCTGAAGTTAGAACCCTAAGAACCATGTCTAGGTCCAGGGCTGTCAGTGCTTTCTGCCTTCCTGCTCTGGAGTTGGAGTTGACTGTAACAGAGAGATTCAGTTGCTAATCTGATGGTGCCCTGATCCATTTGAGATGCCCTGTGACATGTCAGCCACCAGCACACAGCTGATGGGGACATGATATACCCCCTACATCTCTTTGATCAGCGGGCAGAGACTCCAAAGGCTGCCTTGTGCCCTCTCAAATAGCAGTTGTTTAAGCAGCTCAGGTGAACTGCTTACACATGGGCTTGGTGTCTAAGATCCAGTTCATCCAGCTGATCTAGCAAATGAAACCTAGAGAATTATTCATCATCTGCGAAAATGGACTCCTAAAGGTATAGTGAATTTGTCTCCAGACTCCACTGACTATTATGGACTAGATTCTGACCGACTCAGACACCTGGTTCAAATGTAGACTCTGAAATTATATTCACCATAAATCAGAGCAAGAAGAATCCAAGCCCTGCAAGTCTCAGGGTAGATTTTGATGGTGTGAGGCTCCTGGGCAATCTGGGCAAAAGTCTTGCTGGCATTACAGCTGCTTACTACAGTTGACATATTGCTCAGTTTCACTGTGGTAAGAAGAGTGTCATCATGTTTGGTGGTGATTTTATAAGCTCAAATTTTACTGACAAGTCTGTATCTCAGAAAATTTCAGAATAATATGGTCTCATAGAAACATATCATAGAATCATACAATAGGGTTGAAAGGGACATTAAAGACCATATAACTTCCCTACCCTGCCATGGGTAGGGAAGCTTTGTTTACTGCAGGTTGTATAATACAGTATAATTTTTTGCTATATGATCTTATATGGTAGGGTATAGTCTTTGTTAGGGTCAGGGTGAAATTGAAACAAGAACTGGTAGCCTTGGTTTTTATAATACTATGCAGCCACGGTTCTCCTTTAGGTACCTTTCCCTGAGATTATGAGAGTTTATATTACTTTCAACTTTTATGTCTTCAAAAATTATCTATTGACCCTGTCTCCAGCCTGCCAGCTCTGCTACAGTATCTCACTGCCAGCAAACAGGCCACAGGATGCTGTGGAAAAATCAATTAAAAAAAGGACCATTCCATATTTCCCGTAGTTAATTCCCCCTCCTTGTCTGAATAGCTAAAGCTCAGTGAAAAGGATGGGTCCTAACCTTCAGGGAGGAAGGACTGTAAGTCCAGATCTTTATTTATCTAGGAAGGACCTATTCTGTGTAACTTATTTAACAGAAGCTGATTTCTGGATAAGTTCAAAAATTACACTGTTACTTGTCTGATTATGATTGCATCATTATTTATCAATTAAGCCTCAGTACATTTTGAGATTAATTGCCAGGAAATTCTAGTTGTTAAGTTTCCATAAAAATTTTGTGGTTTTTTCCTTGTTACCTTGTTTTGCCTTGTCATCCTTCCTCCCATCTCATATAACATGTTGGTGTATATGGGCTAATTTAAATACTATAGGAATAACAGAATTTCACCAGAAGTATGTGAAGCTAACAGTATTGAGAATGAATGTATGAAAACAAATACTTAATCAATAATCGAGCACCAGATATTCCTTTTTCACATATTTGGGCACTTGGTAAAAAGAGTTCCAATTTCTGTTCCAATTTCATTAAAAGCTAGCAAGCTGAAATATCTGGCTTCAAGGCTAAATTAGTCTCTTGCTGTTTTATCCAAGTATGAAACAAGATAACAGAGTTGGTCAGTTACAGAATTCTTATTTTAATATGTTCTTCTGGGAAGGTTCTTTGGCTAATTGGAAACGTACTCTATGTACTGATCTTTCGGAATACAGCAAATATTTAATTTTCAAATCTTTTAAGACTACCCTCCTCATACCAACAGGTTGCTAATATGGCTTTGACTGCTACGTGACTTGAAGCTTTTAGATGGTGTTTTACATATCCCCATTCCTGTTCAATATCTTAGCATTTCAGGATAACAAACATATAGGAGGTAGATTCAGGTAACAGACATAGCACTACATTTGAGGTGTTTGAATGCAGATATTTGCACGTGGATGGAGCATGAGCTGTCACTGGTAACAGTGGAGATCTAGACTTAGAGCCAGCTGATTCTAAGGTTGTGATTTAATTGCCTCTACAGAGGTGTCTAAGGCCATTAGAGATGTGATAGGCTACAGAAGAGTAGAACAGAACACTAGTTAACCAATCAATACTGAAGCACTCGATGGTGAACATAGGACACAGGGCTGTGAGATACCAGAATAGCAGCCTAACTGCTAACCAGGATCTTCTACAGCAGCTCAAGAAGCAGCAGATACTTAGGTTTAGGGAACTGAATAGCATCTTAAAATATTCATTTGAGAAAACAGAGGTATTCAAGAGCTGAAGAGCTCTTTAGGCTTCACTGACAGCACTGATTTGATAGCATTTGACTATGGGCTTAATTCCGTTACTGACACATGGCACATCCAGTGCCATTTAAATATCTTATGGCATCCTATATGGCCTTCAGCTGGTGCTAGAAGGATAGTCAAACCAGGTACTTCTTCATAGAAATTTAAGAATCATGAATAAAGGGAACAGGCTATTGTGTGTGACTTTGCACATCCCTTCTAGACACTTGAAGATTTTTTTTAATTCTCAATCAAGTGTTCTCTTTTTTTTAAACTTACATGACCATACTTGTTTCTCCACTAATCTCAGGTATGCCATTTTCTAGATTTTCACTCACACTTGCTTATTTTCCATAAATCCTCTCCTATTGCTCCATTACTGTCTTGAAGAGTGCTACCACTGACAACAAATACTAAGCTAAAGCATTATCGATGTAAATCAGACTCCTTTTTATGATGAGATTTGTGGGTTGGTTTGTTTCTTTTTCTCAAAAAAGATGTTATTGGCTCATGTTCAGTCTGATATCAACAGCAACCCCAATATTTCTACACACAGAACCCTGGCATAACCTGGCATTCTCTATCCTTAATTTTGATAGGAATAATTAGTTGCACAGATGCTGTATTTTGCACTTGTCCATACTGAATTTTCTACTTTTTTAAGACACATTTTGCTAATTTGGCAAGATAAAATTTAACTTCCATTCTGTACTTCAACAGGCATCCCACTCCTCCAGTATTCTTGCAGCTCCACCCAGACCTCTGTCATTATCTATGGGGTTTTTCCCATGCTTATCATTGCTTCTCAGTAGTAATTATGGGAACAGATTTTTCCCTTTGCCTAAGTTACACAAGATTATAGAGCACAGTTTCTCCTGGAAGATAGGAGAAATAACTAATCCAAAAGCTGTTTATGGCATGACTCTGAAGTCTTCTTTTAGTTTTACTCAAAGAACACTAGGACTGAAATCTCTGAAATGTTCACTGGGATATTGCACTCAAAGAACTAATATCTCCCCCTGAGATTTCAACAACCTCAAAGCCAAAAACATGCCTAACTTATTTTCCAAAAGAATGCAGAAACTGGCCCTAATTACTAGGACTGTAAGAAACTCTTGAGAAGAAACTTGAAAAGAGTCTGCTGACTTTATGTATCAGATCTGCTGGCATGCTTCAGATTTAGATTTAAACGTGGTTTTGATAAACAAATGTGATGTTTCCCCTGCATGGAAATACTTGTCATAAAATGTCAAAATTGATCAAGAATTTTTATAATGTCCTGTATCAAAGCAATAGTAAATTCAGTATTGTGTCTTCATCAGTGACAAAAATTAAGTGTTTCAGAAAATGGTACAAGAAACATGCTGTTCTCTACGACTCCCCAATGTCAAGCTGTCTTACACCCTGAAGCATGAGACTTTTTTATTCCTTTCACTGTTTTTTTTAAGAACCATTAATATTCTGAACATTTGGTCAGGCACAGAAATATGTGCTCCTATTTTTTACTCTTGTATTTGCCACATATCTCTTTGGATTTCTCGTTTTCCTGATTTTTACAAATCTCTCATTTCTACATTACTAAGTAATGCATTTAATGAAACATTTTATACTGTACTAAAAGGTGGCCTTGGACTGTCATAAAAGTCACTCCATAAATACATTCTCTGTATTGTTGTCTAAGAGAGCCTTCCTACAAAAGCATGGAATCCAGTCCTGTGGAGGTGCAGGTAAGCCCTGGCTGCCAAAGGTGACACTAGCTGCAGGGCAGAAGGATATAGGATTAGAGCAACTGATTCTCTGTAGAAAAAAATCTTCCATTCACAATGATAAACAAGAGCAGCAGCAGTTGGCAAACCCCCTCATACTAATTTCAATCCCAGCAATATTTACATTTTGTTCTGAAATACAACTTGTGTTTCTGTGTACTTTGAAACAGATGCTGTGTCCAAAGAGTGGGTGAAGTGATGCTTACAAACATGATTGAGCTGTGCTTCATTTGTTCTAGTGTGCTGAGACAGATGGAACAGCACACTCCTGTGGTCTGAAGAGCACTGAAAATCTGAAGGCCCCCAATAGTGAGCCAAATAATGGCCCCACATGTGCTGATGGCTTTCTGTGTTGCATGGTTTTGTCATACGTATTCCTATACTCATGTCTAACACCAAATATGTAAATCAACACTGCACTTTGTGATCTAAAGACATCCAGTGCTGCAAGTTAATAGTAACTTTTATTACATCTTCAAGGAAACAAACAGGGATTTAATTTTAGCACCTTAACAATGACGACAAATCCACTGGCTGGCTATGTATAAAGTACTAAATATCCATCAGTGCAAATCAAGATAAAAAAGACATTACATTCACTATATAAAAACAAAACAAATATGCACTGAAAAGTTGCAGGGAGATGTTTATAAAATTGGTGGCTTTTTGACCTAGCATGCCAAAACACATTTGTGTATGATCAGTTACCCTGTAGGCTGCATTTAAACTCATGATTCAGAGGTGAATGACTTAATATTTATTTAGATCATAGATATTTAGGTGTCTAGTTAAGTATCACATACACACAAGAAGAAGAAAAACAAACAAGGAATCAAAGCACACAAAATGGTTTGGTTTGGAAGGAACCTTAAAGACTCTATAGTTCCAACCTCACTGCTGTGGACAGGCACACCTTTAACTAGACCAGGATGCTCAAGGCCTCATCCAGCCTGGCCTTGAACACTTCCAGGGATGGATCATCTGCAACTTCTCTGGGCAACCTACTGTCTCACCCTTCTTATAGTAAAGAATTTCTTCCTATATCTAATCTAAATCTACTCTCTTTCAGTATGAAGCCATTTCACCTTGTGCTATCACTACACATTTTTGTAAAAAGTCCCTCCCCAGCTCTCTTGTTGGCCCCATGAAATACTAGAAGGCTGCTAGAAGGTTCTTTTCTCCAGGCTTATCCCCAACTCTCTCAGCTTGTTTTCATTAGAGAGGTGTTACAGCCCTCAATCATCTTTGTGGCCCTCCTTCAGACTCAATCCAACAGGTCCATGTCCTTCTTGTGTTGGAGGTCCCAGAGCTGAATGCAGTACTGAATGCAGGTCTGGATGAGATTTCATGTGCTCCTGCCTCTAGGCTTTGTCAAGTAATTTCTTTATCCAAACATGCAACACAGGCTACGTACCATGACTGGTTATAATAGTTAATTATTAATAATAAACCTTTAATTTTCATGCACAAGAAAATTAAACACTAAATGGGGAAATGACAATACTTGCCTGTGGCAAAGACAACATTCTTTGACACCAGTCTGTATTCCACAATAGAGAACTGAGGAAGTTCAATCCTCTCCACGCCAGTGACTGCATTATCTCCACCTCTCCAGTAGAACTCTATGTCATCAGTTGTGTAGCCATCTACAGGAAAAGCAGGAAAGTAAGTCAGAAACAACAACAGAATCAAACGTAGCTTCAAACATGCAGTTTGTCATTTGAGACAACAAAATGAATTGGAACAGCTGGAGAGCTGCATGGTATTTTGCCTGTGGGAAGGTCTCCCAAATAGCTAAACCATTACAGTCTGTCCAGGAATTTTAGGCAAAATACTTTGCTTTCTTTTTGTCTTTTTTTATCACTCATGTGGTATTCACTATTGGTCACAGCAAGAAGAAACACTCTTCAAGATTTAAGACATCATATGCATTTAGCACTGAAACCAAGTGTATATTTACACTGATAATCACCAGAAGAAGGTTAATTATTCGATGAACACAGAGAAACATAATTGGGGCAGACCTTTTCCACTCACAGTAAACTGAGTTGCACCATTTCCACTAGCTTCCACAAGTGGAGGAATAGAGTTGAATACAGAATATATACTAGTATTTTCTGTATATGGCCCACAATTTCCAGCCAATAGCTGAAATGGACCAGGTACTTCTGAAGTGCAAATATACATCTGAATATTGCAATACTAGGACATGACTAGGTGAAAAAGAGAATATTGTTCTTTTGGTAACACAATTTCAAATCATAAATGGGGTCAATCTGAAAGCCCAGGGTAGGTCCTTCTGCAAGATGATCCATACTAAAGCATCCATAATAAAGCATACTGAAAGAAAATCATATCACAGTGCTCGCTCTCTTGAAAATAAATCTGATGAAAATACAAATATTCATCTCTTGCGTTGAAAATAAGCATCCAGTCACTACCTCTGCCAAGTCAGGCAGGAATACTGAATGTCTTCATTCTCTCCTAAACTCATTTTTCAATGATGTATTCATCTATCTAGAAATGGATAGCTCCTTATATCTTTTAATAAGTCAAATAAACAGACAAACAAAAATTCAAATGCTGATAATTACATGATTTAAAGAGTGTTTATAGACACACATGTAAATATTACACAGTTCTATAAAAGGAAAACAAAAAACTAGATCCAAACTAGATTTCATATGCATTTTCTTAGGTACGTACAGCTTTCTATTTCCAGAGTACAGTTTTGTTCATCTAACGGGTATCTTCTCAAGTCCATCATACAAGCTGCAGTGGTTGTGATTCTGAAATACAAGTGTCAAATAGTTTTACTGTACAGCCAGTAATCCAGGTTTGGGTTGTTCATCTTCCAAAGTGAAGACCCTCTGAAGAATAGCATACAATAACTGAGAATCTGGTCCATATTTTTTACACTGAACAGCAACCTAATAGAGCAGCAATTACACTGACTTTCAATGGAACAACTTGCTGTGAATTACTCTTATGCAACCAGTCCCGTTGGGGTTCAATAGACCTATCCTCATATGCAAATATTACACAAACATTTGCTGAGATTAAAAGATGTGACTTTATAACAGAAACCATGAAGTGAAAACAGTCTGCTACAAATGTCAAAATGATCACAGTTGCATGAATAACTGATTTCTTGGTTTTGTGGCAGGTCTAGAAATAAAACCCCAAAAAGTAGAAAGAAAGTTTTAAGTCCAGCAAAATGCTTTGTTTCAAAGTTAAGTATACTTCCCGAGTTTTCAAATGTAAAGAGGATTTTGTTATGAAGCTCCATGCTGAATTTTAAGTTTTCTCCTCATATAACAATACACTTTTGCTTCTCTATTTAGCCATTTAGCACCCTAAGGATGGTTTTGCAAAACATTTCACTATTGATGAATCAGCGTTATTCATCAACCTCTTGTGTATCTTGAGAGTCAACAATACACATGTGCAACCAGAACAACTGTCTTAACAGCTTCAAACAGCACTGTCACTTAATTTTTTAATTAATGGATTTATATATTTGCTCTAACTTTAGACAGATATAACCATATGCTCATAATTAATCTGCAGCATATTTTGATGTTTTTCTGAATCACAGCCTTCACCAAGGCTGTACATTATGTACATTATTATGCATCATTGTTTTTATAATGGCTTCTTATAAATTTCACATTTAAATTGTCTTCTGAATCTGAATAGCTCCATTCCTTACTGATCCTTTACTGATATAAAAAAGACATGGACCTTGCACACAGTTTGTTCCTAAACAAATAATATTCTAGTGATAATTTATGCTAATAAATACAAGACGGGAAAATGCCTTAAATGTACCTCTAAAAGCTGGAATCCTCAACGTTAATGTTTTTTTCATGTGATGTCTCTGAAGCTCTTTTTTCTACTCATTAACCTTCTTCAGATATTTTGTAGTTATTCATCTAAAAGGATCCTATATACTAAGGATAAGTATTCTTCCTTTTCTTTGACATTGGATAGAATATTCATAATGACAACATGGGGCTTTTTTACTGTGAAAGAGGTGAAGAAAGGCACCTAACTACTTTTCTTCTCTTGAAACATTGCCCTGGAATTTTTAAGTAGTTTATGAGATTAGAAGACTATAATTTGAGAAGGTAGATGGGCAAGATTTTGGATCCTTGTCAGAGAAGAGGAGGAGGT